>JACEEZ010002153.1:62500-70000 GCA_016584305.1 Chionoecetes opilio
AATATTTAAATATTGTTACAATTGTAATGGTGTAATCATGTTTGCGTGTATGTGTGTGTATGTCTGGGTGGCGAGCGAGGCAGTGTGTGTGTGTGAGGATGCCTGGTAGGTACGACCTTGAGAGACGCCAGCAGTGAGGCAGCAGTGAGGCGAGGCTGCTAGAAGGGGTGGGGAGGGGCTCTAGGGAAAGCGTGGCGGGCAGTGGCACTCAGGACAGAGGAGCCAGTCGCCTGAGGAGCTTGGTAACGCACGGATCTGCTCTCCCGCTTCTCGCCTCTCCCGCCTGTGCCCTAGAATGCTTGGAGCGTTTGCTTGTGCGTGAAGAGAAGTGTATACACTCCCCTCCTGTAACTGTGTGTGCTTTCTCAACTACCATGTTGTAATAAATGGTTAAAGGAGACGCTCTTTTTCTCGCCAGTGCTCTGACAGTTACTAAGTAAGTAGTCCTCGGACCACCAGCCCCACGCCGAACTCAGAACAGTGTGAACTGTCTTTGGTAAGTTACGGGGGGCGTAACAATATATTGTTACGTATGGCGTAATGCATGTAGGGGTGATGGTGGAGGTAGTGGTGATGAGGAAGGCATGTTGGTGGTTGTGTGGTGGCTGGAGGCGGGTCTGTGTGTATGAGCGCGGTGGCGAGGCAGTGGGTGCCTGGTAAGGAGGTAGGTATGACCTTGTAGACTGAGGCAGTGAGGTGGTGCGCTCGGGAGGGGTGCCTGCTCTTGGCACAAAAAACACAGGACAGAGAGGTTTCAGGCGTGGTAAGAGACGGGTGTGCTGCTCCGGGGAGGAGGAGTCGCGTGGTGGTGTTGTGGTCGCGTGGTGGTGTTGTGGGGGCGTGGTGTTGTTGTGGTTGTAGTGGTGGTGGTTGTGGAGCCATGGGGAAGGAACTGTGACTGTAGTGTTAACGTCATCTTTTACGACAGTCTCCAAGCGACCGGAAAATGACGTACACACATGTACTGTTTATTGTACTCTTTGTGCTTGTAGCTTGTGAATTTCTCATTAAACCCAGAAATGTCTCAGTGTTTTCCTTCGCCTGTGTGTTGACCTCGTGATATATTAGCTCGCCTCGCCGTAACACACCGAACTGAGGAAGGGCTGTAGAAAGTAGGTCTAGCAGCAGTGGTATTTGTAAAAACGCCTCTTCTGCACAGTCTCACCTGAGACACCTGCAGTGGTGTGGTGAGGTCCAGGAGAGGAACAGCGTAACAATTGGTGTCAGGAAGTGGAATTTGAGTGTGTTAGGGTGAGAGCCGGTTGGTGTACACGAGGTCAAGATGGCGTCGGAAGTGGACGAGGTGGTGCTGACTCAGCTGAGTCAAGACAAAGGCAAGCAGCAAGGCTTGGGCGAGCCTAGTCAAGCTGTGAGGAACATGTTCAGGGCGTTGATGAGCGGAATGAAGGAAATCAATGAAAACTTGAGAGAGGCATGCGAGAAAAACAAGGAAAACTTGAGAGAGTCATGCGAGAAAAACAATGAATACGTGAACGAACTGATAAAGGGGATGAGAAAGGCGCGGGTAGATGCGCGGCGGAACATCGAAGCGGTGTGTGCTGCACCTTCAGGAGGATCGCGCCTAGAGGAAATCGTGAGCGTGGGAGACACTGAGGAAATACTGCCGGTGTACGTCGCCGACAGGAAGATGGAAGGAGCCGACGGCATGGTGGAGTCCACGGAGAGCCCGTGGCTGGCTCTGCCTGGTGTAGAGGATGGGTTTCTGGGAGGCGCGCTGAGTTGCAAGGCAGGCCCACCCCGGTCGCACCATCCGCTCCTCGCCTCCCTGCCTCGCCTTCGTCACCCCAGGGCCGCGCTGCGGTGTGTGGCCATTCGGGGCGGCGTGGATCGTCGCTGTTTGATGGAAAGGCGGCGTAGAAGGCCTGTCGGGGCCCTTTCGCGGCGCTGGCACGCGGCGCAAAAGGCAGGAAGGGCCTTGCTGGGGGCCTGCCGCCCAGACGGATGCGGAAGGGCAAGAGACCCGCTCACTTCGCCTCGGCATGGGGCGACCAGAGGAATAGCCGCCGACGTGGTGAGCGAGGGAAGCCGCGCAGCCCGCAGTGGAGGCCTCGGAGAGCCAGGATGAAGGAAACGTCCCCATACCTGCCTCTGCTGCGCTACCAAGAGGATGGCGAGCGCAGTGGGTGGCCCCCGCCGAAGCTGTGGCAGTAATGGCTTGTTACGATGGTGGAGGGATGCCAGCCACAGCGCGTTGCTGTTAAGTCCTGCCGCACCTTCACCGGCGCTTTGCAGTGGAGGGCATGGTCCGTCGGGAGGGTCGTGGCGCCTTTTCCACCGCAAGACTAGAGCAGTGGGAACAGGGGGGAGCTGTTGGGGGTCCAGTGGAGTGTGGTCTCCTGGATTGTGGTCACCTCTGAGGCGGGTCCAGGGTAGAGTAAGTCCCTGTGGTTCGGGTAGCCTGTGGTTGAGGTAGCAGCTCGGTGTTCCTGCTGGGGTGTCTCGCAGGCGGGGGAAGAGGAGGGCTGCCTGGTGTGACCTTCCAACACTGGAGGCTGCTGATGGTGGGGGATGGCGACGTAGGGTCTTGCAGCTCAAAGCTGGTGGTGGCATTGTGTTTGGTAGAAGTAGCAGTGAAGGGAGGTGGTGGTGGGTGGAGGTGACGTAGGCGTGACCGCGCGGGGAGNGGACTTGGATTGTGGTTACCTCTGAGGCGGGCCCAGGATAGAGGAAGTCCTTGTGGTTCGGGTAGCCTGTGGTTGAGGTAGCAGCTCGGTGTTCCTGCTGGGGTGTCTCGCGGGGCGAGGGAAGAGGAGGGCTGCCTGGTGTGACCTTCCAACACTGTAGGGGCGGGTGGGGGATGGCGATGTAGGGTCTTGCAGCTCAAAGCTGTGGTGGTGGCACTGTTGTGTGGTAGAGGTAGTGTGTAGCGGAGTGGGTGGTGGTGGTGGAGGTTACGCACTGGGTACGGCGTGCCTGCAGAGGTTAATGGGGGGGGGGTGGATATTCGCTAGGCGTTGGGCCAGCGAGGAGGTATAGCCGCAGGGTGGGCCTGCGGGGAGGTCGAGGTAGCCCTTCTGCAGTAGGAGCCTCTTTTTAGGGGCCGAGCGGCAACCCCTGTGGTGTAGTGGAGGTTGTTGTGGTGGAGTGGTGGAGTGATGTGGTGGAGGCTGCTGATGTGGTGGTGGTGATGTGGAGTGAGACATGTGGTCTACTATATGGTGATGTGGTGGTGGTGATGTGGAGTGAGACATGTGGTCTACTCTATGGTGATGTGGTGGTGGAGGTTGTTATGGTGGAGTGGTGGAGTGATGTGGAGTGAGGCATGCATGTGGTCTACTCCATGGTGCTGTGGAGGGAGGTTGTGGTGGGAGAATTATGTAATGGATGCATGACCATGAGGAAATTGAATTATTGTTTGTACATGTTCTATGTTTCTGTATTTTCTTAAGTGCTAATTAAGGTGTGGGTGTCTTTCTTGACCGAGACGGTCAAGCTGTAAAGGGGGGATAGTGTTACGCCTGGCGTTATGCATATAGTGGTGATGGTGGAGGTAGTGGTGGTGGGGAGGCATGTTGGCCCGTAGGGTACGCCGTATAACAAAAATTCTTTTTCTCAACTTTGGCATGCCAATTTCCTATGTAAAATGGAATTCTAAGACGATTTTATCTAGTTCCATTTTTGCATTTGAGCAATTCTTACTATGCAAAATCGCACTTTTATATTGCACCCTTATCGAATAATGCTTAAATGAGTACGCAGTGTCCGGGTTGGTCCTGCTTATTGCATCATGCACCAATATGAGTTCCAAATGACTAGCGTGGTAAGCTCTTTCTGATCAGTTGGTTCATCAGGCACTACATCACAGTGTCACAGCCTCTACGTTGGCCTAGAACGTGTCCATCATGTCCTTCTTAGACCTGAAGCAGGGCATGGTCTCCCGGTGGTGGGCCCGAGCCCGGATGAACCCGTCTCTGGCCTGCTGCCCCACCACTGCTGCCGCAGCCTCTGTCACCTGCTTCACGACTCTTTCGGTGCTCTGAGTGTGGATAGAGAACTCCGGAACCTCGTACGGCTTGACCAGGATCTCCTGGATCTGATCCCCGGACAGTGAACAGGTGAATGCCGGCTCGTGCACCTGGCCAGGCTGCCAGCTGATCAGCGTCTGCAAGCTGGTGGCTGACAAGCTCAGCTTGGGTGTGATGCGAGGTCTTACACTGGTGTCCCCATACTCCTCGCCAGCCCTCAGCTTCAAAATCTGGGTCACGGCGAACCTGCGGTCGTCCTCACTCTGATTCGCCATCAGCGAGAGCAGGACACATTCTGAGTGTGCGAATGATGTTCCTGTCCGCACGTAGAAGGTCACAGCTGTTTGGACCTTCTTGGGCTGCAACCTCATCATTCTGAGCTGCGTGAGGATGTGCTTGGGGCCGTCCTCTAGTCTGTGGTGAACCTTGATGTCGTAGTAGAGTTTGAAGTACACCTGCAGGCAGTACTTGACTAGGATTTCCAGGGTGTTCAGTTCTTTGCCAGTCAGTCCATGCTTTCTGGTCCACATGTACACGAGCGACTGGGCTGTGGTGAGCCATCTGAAGTGGGACACCTTGCCACACTTGATCTCCTGCAGCTCGGACGGGAGAACGCCCCGCTTCACAGCCTGGACAAGCTGGTAGGAGACCTGCTGGTCAGAGACCACCAGGATATACTCCGCTATCTCCGTGAGATCTTCACCGCCTGGCACTCCTCTGAACTCTGCGTTGTACTGCATCTCATTCACGCTGGACAGCAGACTGCACACTGGACCCGTGAAGCCAGTGTCAGATGAGGTAGGCCCGTCGATGCTGGTGATAAGGTGGCGCAGGGGCAACTCGTTTGTGTGCAACACGCATATACTCCAGAAGAGCTTGCGTCCCAGCATCTTCTCCAAATGGGCGTGAGTACCACCCTTCCACCCCGTGTTGGCCCTAGTTGAGTCACCTTGCAGTACGATCAGTGAGTTGGTGGAGTCGTATGTCACCAGCAGATGATAGAGAGCCTGAGCCACCTTGAACGCAGGCTTCTCAGGTGGCACCGGGTCCTCTGGTACAAAATGCGAAAGGTATCTTCCAGATGGTTCCTCTGTCACTGACTCATGCTCCTCCCTGATCAACCTTGGGTGCAGTTTCCCATAGCTGTCGGGCAACATCGCCCTGGTCTTGTCCTTCCTCCTATCGTAACCCAATCCAACTATTTTGGTACCCTGGTTAGGGTATGCCGTATAACAAAAATTCTTTTTCTGCCACTTTGGGAATTTCCTATGTAAAATAGAATTCTTAGACGATTTTATCTGGTTCTATTTTTGCATTTGAGCAATTCTTACTATGCAAAATCGCACTTTAAGCTATGTTTTGCATATAAATATAAAAGTCCATTTTTGCATAGCAAGAAGTGCTCAAACCAAAACGTTGAAGAGGACAAACCACCCTTAAAATTCAATTTTACATAAGAAAACACCCTGCCAAATTCGAAATAATCTATATTTCACTTTTCATTGGACCTACGGCGTACCCTAAATTGTTGGGGGGGTTGTGTGGTGTTGTGAGAGCGGTACGTGAGGCGTGTGTATGTGTCTGTATGTATGAACTGGTAGTGGAGGGTGCGAGTCGGGCGACCTTGAATGCGGGTGGGTGTGTGGTGTGGGGGTGGGCCGGGGAAGACGAGAGAGTACGTGCCTGCTCTTGGCACAAAGGACATAGGAGAGAGAGGGCTGGGGCGTGGTAAGAGAGAGACGCACGCGCTCCTGGAGGAGTCGCGTGGTGGTGTTGTGGTGGTGTGGTAGTGTGTGGTTGTAGTGGGCGTGGTTGTGGTGGCGTGGGGGGTGGAACTGTGACTGTTGTAACGTCATCTTTACGACAGTCTTCAAGCTATTGCAAGATGACGTACACACATGTACTCTGTTTATTGTACCAGTGTTGTGCTTGTGCTTGTGGCTTTGTCAGTAAACTCAAGAAATGTCCTAGTGTTTCCTTCGCCTGGTTGTTGTGTTGATTGATCTCGTGATATACCAGCTCGCCTCACCCTACACGCCGAACTGTCCCTGTAAGTAAGTCTAGCAGCAGTGGGTATTGTAACAACGTTCCTTGCACAGCCCCATCTGAGACACACATGCAGTGTGTGGTGAGGTCGAAGAAAAGGAGTAGCGTAACGATATTATAGAACAAACATTTCCGAAGATAACAGGAAATTATCCGATTTCATGATTTTTCATATTTAGTTAACGCTAATTTATGCATGCTGCTAATTCATTTATCACTAATTGAAATATATCAATGGAAAGCTAATTAAATTCCGCTTCTATTGATATACTCCATGTAAAAAGTTTTTGCGCAAAATATTAAATGGCGAAAAGTTTAAATTAATGCATATTACTTGAAAGTCTCATAATGGCATTTTTTTGGTGTGTTTTCCGGTTTTTTATTTGATAATATTATAGAACAAACATTTCCGAAGATAACAGTATATCTTTTATACTGATAAAAATTATATTAGGTAGGTAAACTTGTACGGGGAGCGGAGCGGTGGGCACTAGATTGTGTGACGTCACGGGCGATTCATCAGGCCTTCTCTCACGGTGGCCTCGATTGTGGTCGGTATAGACTTAAAGAGGGGCATTACTGGGCTGGATATAACATTCAAACTTCTGGATGGCGGGGATGGCGGAGACTATGGCGAGCAATTTCTTTTCGATGGTGCTATATCGGCATTGGTGGGAGGTCAGCTTGGCAGAATAGTAAGCGACTGGGTTGAGTATGCCTTCCTTCTCCTGAAGGAGGGCTGTTTATTAGTAGGGTTGTTAGGCTCTTAACTATACCTGTTTGGCAGAAAAGTTCTTTAAAGGAAAAGCTTTAGGATATCTAGTAGTGGGTGGGTAAGGGTGGGCACAGGGTGGTAAGGATGTACTGGTTCCCCTTCTTTGTTTTGGGTAGTGGGCCAACTATGTTTATAATGGTCTTCTGGAAGGGTTTAGCTGGAGCTTGGATGGGTTGTAAGGGAGAAGGTAGAATTTTCTCGTTAGTTATACTAACTTGGCAAACATGGCAACTCCTTACAAATTCAGGAACATATTTTTTCATGCAAGGCCAGAAAGATTCTGCTAGCAATCTTGAATAAGTCTTTTTAATACCAAAATGGCCGGCAAGGTCTTCATGAGCGATCTCTATGATTGGTGTTCTCAAACTTACAGGTAAAACAACTTGATGGTAATCAGCCCAGGTTTCATTATCAGAGAGTTGTGCGGGTCTATACATTTTCATAAGAACATTGTCTATGTGATAGAAGAAAGGGGGACGAAGTATATTATCCTTAGGTGTGACCTTAAGGTGCAAGTGAGACAGTGAAATATAATTATGTTGACCTTCCTTCAAAATTTGTTCAGAAAATATACTGGGAATGACACTCTGGGGAGGTAGGGTGGGGCTAGTTACATGAGTAGTGATGTTTTTGGATTGTGACCGGGTAACTGCATAACTAGGGAACAGGTTAGGTTGAGTTTGTTCAATGTCC
>JACEEZ010002153.1:75000-101885 GCA_016584305.1 Chionoecetes opilio
ACAAGAAACAAAAATTTAGTCATTGATAAATTATTCCTTTTAAAAAAATTTTGTCGAAAATTTCATTAAAATCATCTTAAAACCAAAAAATATATATAAAAAAAATCCCGGCGTCTCAACAACTATCAAATACAAAAAAAAAAAATTTAAAAAAAGTCATTGTGGAAAACTGAAATACAGTCTTTTTGCTATCCCTGGACATAACGTTAGCATCACATCGGTCAAAACCTCGTGATAACTATAATTCAATGCAAATGATGACACATGTGCGTCGCGGAAATCTATCAGTATACGGATGCTTGGAAAGAAATATTTGAAACAAAAACATTGTCCTTGATCATGTTTTCGAGAAAAATCTCTAATGTATTACGATTCCCCTTTTGTTTGCTATTTAGGTGCATGTGAAATGCAATTTTTTAAAATCATCATTTTTTTTCATTTGATTTTTCTGAAATTCTCTTTCCTTTTTTTCAACGAAACTAACAACTATAACATTTTGATTATCCCTTACTTGATTGGCTTTTATATATAAGCTCTATTTTTTCCCTTTCCCTCTACCATACTAGCTATTTTCTTTTATACTTAAAAGTGATATGCAACGGGAAATTCCCCACTCTTGATTTGCACTTTTTCTTTATACTTTTTGACCTCTTACAACAAAACCCTTTTTTCCTCACAAATCTTAGAAACTTTCCCAAAACGCCCTCTCCTTCCAAAATATATTTCATCTTTTAAGCTGTAGGGACAAATTTGTTTTCTTACGTTCATAATAATGTAGAATGGATAATGTATCTATTCCATTTAGTTTATATTGACGCCATTCTAACCATTTTCCCAAACTATACGTAAAGCTCCCTTTTTTAAATTTTTCTTCTGGAGGGAAAACCCTTCCCGGCAGCAAGTCAGCCCGCCCCAACACAGGAAATACAGAGATAATTTGCCCCCGGACAAGGCGGTACAACTTTCCTTAAGCATAAAATGTAATTACAAATCAAATGAAAAGGAAAATTTCGAACGTAAAATTAGGGCTACTGCAATACACCACGAAAAGGCAGTAAAAAAATAACAAATAAATACTATCTTTTACTCCTTGAAAAGTTACTTTGATATGAACCAAGTTTTGAAGATAAACAAATAACAATTGTAACTCAAGAACTACGCTCTTCTTACCTGATATCTACCAACTCGAAAGATAAAAGCACAGGCCAAAAGTTAAAAGAAAAGAACATCAATAATAAAAAAGGCGGGGTGTTGTACCCCGAGGAACCCCTAAAAAAAATCGGCGAGACTTCCCAACCAAATGATATGGAGGCGCCATTGTTGGAAAAACCACAGATCCCAACCAAGTGTGTTGCATTCCTCACTTACCCTCCTCATGCCTTAATTGTTACCTGCTACCTGTTGGCTGTCACTTATATATTTGTAATTAGGGGGGGGGGTGCGGTAGCAGAGTGGTTACCGTCTCCGAGTGGCGTTCTCGGTGACCCGAGTTCGAACCTGGATGAGAACCAAAAATCCACTTAAAATTTTTCTGCACCGTAGAGTAGCCTAAGAAAAGCCACATGCTGCCCATTAACTCTACCTTCGATTGTGAGTGCATCGGAGGATACAAGGGGGCGGCATGAGCCTCTAATCACAGGCGTCACTATAAAAATCCTGCCTGCGTTAAAGAAATCTGAATCAAAAAGTTTTCTATCTACTCTCCTGCAGCTGATTTCCTTCACCCGATTAGAAATCGCATAATGTTGTATGTGTTATTGTTTTCTGCCCTTTTAAGCGTGTTTACTGCTCTTTGAACTTTCAAACTGCATGATCCCCGATTTCAACGGTTCCACGTCATTAGTCTATTTTAGTTTTTCTTATATCATGGCTAAAGTAAGAAAACTTTTTCGATTTCACCTACTCATATTATTCGCTTGTAAACTCTGCAACACAACTTTACCCTTCTTTTCCACCTTTTTACGTGTTTACCTCTTATAGAAGACGAGGACCAAAACGCTTGAGGGAAGAATTCAACTCAATACTCTTTACAAATATTTACAAAAAGAAAAAGTAAATATAAAAGTTTGTATCACAATAAGATTTTGCGTAGCAAAAAATTCAATCAAAAACAGGCCCGCAAAACCCTTTACGAGATATTGAGTGTGTTTTTAAAAATTTTATATTTCAATAGGAAAAATACTCTACGAAACTGTTTTCCCTTTGAAAAATATTTTTTATCTATTTTTTCACGTGCCAAATGAATGAAGGGATTTAACACAATAAGGTCTTTTAAATGTTGAAATTTTAAAAATAGTAACAAAATTTTAGGTATTCGAAACAAATTTTAGATATTGATTTTCAGACTAGATCCCAAATTTTTTATGGTTCCCCCCTTCCGCAGATCCCCCATCAACTGTGCTTACATTTTGGGGCCGAAAAACATATTGTCATGACGCCCCGTGGTTTTCTCCATGGTGGTGATGAGGTAAGTACTCAGCGATAGTGTTCCGTATAATGGATGGAATAAGATGGACAAAGCAATATAGGTTGTATATTGATTATATTTGCGATAACTTATTCTATAACTTTTTTTTTCCTTTTCCCCCGAAATGAAGGTATTTTTTCCAGCTGAAAGTAATTTTGAAAGGGGGGTTTGCCCTTCCCAGTATCATGTAAAAATTTGTCTATGTTTTCAGGGCTTCAAGACCCTTAACAAAATTTTTTTTGCATATACGAATAATATTAATATATAATATATATAAATATTATATATATATAAAAATATATATATATATATATATATTTAATATAATTTATATATATATTTATATATAACTAATATTAAAATATATTATTATAAATATTAAAAAATATATATATTTTATTTTATATTATAATATATTATTATATAATATTATATATATATTTATATATTATATATATTTATATATTATATATATATTATATATATAAAAATTTTATAATGTTTTTTTTGTGTGGGTGTGTGTGTGTGTTGTGTACACAGCTTGGGGGCCCAGCCCAGTGGGGGTCCAAAACCCGAGCCAGGGGTGGCTTTTGCAACCCGGGGGCAAGACAGTCGCCCCCCAAATTCAAACCGTAGTCACTTTCCTTCCCCTTTTGTTTTTGAGAACTACGGCGTAAGTACTATGTGTGTCGGATAAAGTATAGAATGATAATGAAACATTTTCAAATTTTTCATTAGATAAAAATATGTATAAAATCGGAGATTTTGCCAGTTTTTCCTTCATTTTTCACTTCACTATGAAGATGATGTTATGTTGCAATGAATATAATTTGCACAACTTTATCCCAAGTGAAATCTGAGAAATAGTCTAGATATGAACAAACCAATTTGCAGGCATGGAACTAACACCAATTTCTACCTGATTTGCTAAAAAATATCTTCCTTTCCAGCGTATTCACACCTTATTAGAAATTGAAAATTATCATCTCAAAGTTAATTTGGAGCCCGAGGCTCACAAGCGCCCCTATATCCTGGGCGGTGGTCTGGTGGGCAAGTATGTGTTGGATTCATTTCACTTCCACTGGGGGTCCAGGAATTCGATAGGATCTGAACACCGTCTACTCGACTGCAGCTTTGCTGGCGAAATGCATTTCGTTCATTTTAAGGAGGAGTGAGTTGTCATTATTAATTGTTTTTTTATTTTGGTGATAGCAATGCTGGTGATAGGGAGTTTAGCCATGAGAGCTTATATTATAGCCCTATCTATTTTTTACTTGCTCAATTGAATGAAAAAAAATCCATGATATATAATACTTACTCAACACTAAATATTGACTCACCAGGTACGGGAGTGTGACCGAGGCCAGGAAGCACCAGGACGGTGTGGCGGTTCTGGCCGTGTGGCTGGAGGCACGTCACACAGACGATGATGACGATGCATTTGTATTGCCTGAAAGGTAGGTGTTTGAGGACAGGACGAAATACTTATCCTCTGGTATATAGTGTGCATGGAATGTAAGAAAGGTTCATGTTTCAGGAGAGATAAACAAACTGACCATGTGTGTTCATGGCAATTTAAAAGAAAGTAACCACGTGGACTTCTAGAAAATAAGAGAATATTAAACAGAAATCTTGAAAAAAGTTAAAGTACTAGACAAAAGAAAACACGAATGGAAATTTGAACGATTTTGTTAGGAAAGAAAGACAAAATCCCTGTAAAGAGGCTAAACTTTTGATTGAATTATTCAATTATTTAAATTGTTTTCAGGTTCCTAGTCTTAGAACCTAGACCAGATGGTTGACTGCCCTACCTATATACTTGAAACATTGATGACCAAAAGTACTAAATCTATGGACTCATAGAGAGAGAGAGATTATTATGTTCAAGCTTTATTTGTCATAAACTTTCGCGATAACAACAATTCTTTGATCTGCTCCTGCGGCGAATGGATCCATGTAAGTGCGTGCCCTACCATAATTATAACTGCAAAGTGGAAGGAGCTCAGCCAAGCTTTTTGTTTTCCATGCCGCTAAGTTACGAATCAATTGTTTGTGCTCAGTGCACAACAGCGGTAATTGCCTGTGACACAATATTTCTCGAAGATTTACTATAAAATTCAATTGTCAAGCGATTTTGTTATGAAGAGATCACTCACAGAAGGCATCGTAGCCTATTATACCTTGATATTCCGATCTTGTGTACTTATAGCCAAAATACCGTCAAATTTACTGCACGATTCCCATAAAATGCAGAGGCAATAGGAAATCAATAAGAGCAATTTCAAGCTCTAACCATTCCTCTGACCTCTAGTCTGTATTCCCAAAAAAAAAATTCAAATATATTTCCTTGTATTTCTCATCGACATTAGCATATGTGATTTTAAGTAATGCATCATACATTTTTAACATATTTTACACTATATCGTTATAACAGTTCAACCATTAATAATTATACGCAGTCTCCTGCAATTCCTCTACACTTTGTCCCAGATATGACCTACAAAATTTATATTATATTATTTTATATGGTTTGTGTGATTTTGATTTTTGTAATGCTTGCAGCCCTTGTGGCATTCATCATGTAATGCTTAATAGCTAACAGTGGTAACAATTAGTATAACATTATCATCTCTGATTCAAACCCCTGTTCAGAGCGTCGTAGCCACCACCGTCGGGCTACGACGCCCTGACCAAGGGCTTGAATCCGACCTACTACTATTATACAATTAGTCTTCATTGATAAGAATTGGTAATATTATAATGCTGACGATAAAGATAGTAATATTAACAATAATAGGTATGGTAATGCCAATATTGGCTTTACATAACATAAATTGCCATCAATTAAAGGATACCATCTTTTTCTTTTCTTATCTCCCGCAACCAACCCTCCTGTTATTCCCAAGCTCAGCCAAGACCAGGATTATTGCTCTCCAACTCGCTGGCTTCTTGAGCTTCTGCCCCGAGAAACCTTTACTACGGGCAGCCGTGGCAGGACCTTCTTGCGGCGTATTCTTCCTAGGAACGTCCATAGCTTCTACAGGTACAGAGGGCAAAACACATAATCAATAAATGAAGGTGAAACTATCTTTGATAATGAGCTACATAATCTTATGTGCGGAATCTTTCCTTATTATCGGTAGGTGTTTGTATACGAGGACTACTTTCTGTGATGTTTTGAGCCATAACCTATAATACTGTGAGATTTACTAATCATAACAATTGAGAAAACATCAAGATAACATGCATTATAGTGTTCTCAAAGTAAAGGCAATAAGTCTTGAGTTATGGATGTTTTATATAGACAAGTAGCCGACGATTCTGTGCGCAGTATAATATTTTTCTATTCTTCAGATACAAGGGATCGCTGACAACACCCCCATGCTCGGAAACAGTGGCATGGACAGTATTCCGCGAGACCGTTTATGCGCCCAGGCAGCTATTGCACTTCCTTAGGTCCCTCAGAAATCCATCAGGTCACAGGCGGGGCAGTTCGGGGCGCCTTTCCAACAATTTCCGGAATATACAAGACCAAGGAGACAGGACGGTTTACTTCAGGTGGGAGTCTGAGATATGGTTTTTTTTTCTCTTCATCTTATCTCTCTCCTCTCTCTCTCTCTCTCTCTCTCTCTCTCTCTCTCTCTCTCTCTCTCTCTCTCTCTCTCTCTCTCTCTCTCTCTCTCTCTCTCTCTCTCTCTCTCTCTCTCTCTCTCTCTCTCTCTCTCTCTCTCTCTCTCTCTCAAGATCCTTACATCTTGAATATTTCAAAACAATTATTATGCTGTTTCTGTTATTCTTTTCACTCACAGTTACTATATTTGCCCGCTCTGAAAACTAGCAAATCCACTGCGTAGATCTTAATAGTTCGCTTCGTCAGCCTTCTCAGTTTTTGGCCTTCCATCCTTCACATGGAATTTTAATTATTATTTTCTAAGTTATCATGATTAGAACAACATTTTGATGTATTATTGATTCATGTCCATTTCGTGGTTTGCATGTTACAGAAATTGGACAAAAAACACGAAGAAGAAAGATGATGAGTTTCGATTTTTTCGATAATTTTCCTTTGCTTAACTAGAATTGAGCTAAAATCAGAAGGTAGCTTTTACACTTGGGGTAGATAGGCTAATCTGTATCATTCCTTTTTCCTGGGTTTTAACATTAGTTTAGGTGCTTGTTGCCGCACTTTATGTGAAGGCATAACATTTCTAACACCCCAATACCTGATATCGTATCACCAGAATATGAAAGTGTAGAATTATATATATATACAAATGTATCTTTACAGTGACCGTCCTGCAAGACACTTTGCCCAGTGCAACAATGCGTTGGACAAGTAATAATTTCGTCCACCTGCCAGCTTTGTGATGACTACAGACTTGGACCACTCAAGGTTTGTAGTGTTGCAGATAACTTTAAATATTTATGTGCTTTCATCATTTGTCATCATGAAGCAAATAGTACATTGAACTATGTCAAGTATGTTTTGGTATCCTAATATATTTCATTCATAAGTTTTGATTACGAAAAAAACTGATATATACTTTCTTTTTAGAATGAATTAAATATAGTATTTACTTCTCTTTCATTGAATATATAATATATATATATATATATATATTATATATATTATATATATATATATATAATTATATATATATAGTATATATATATATATATATATATATATATATATATATTATATATATATGACAATAATAAATATCCTAAAAACAATTATGAAGGAAGTGGTTAATCATAATATTGCACAAACAAAAACAATGATTATTATATCAAAGAATGCAACCAAACTTTAATCCTTATACATTATTCAGGAGAGCCTTGTTAATTTTCCCTGCATTGGTTTATGTAATTACTTTTCACATTATTTCTATTTCACAGTCAGTAACAACAACTATCACTGCAAGCCCTATCACCACTACCACTACTACTACTACTATTATCTATCTACTACCGCTTCTGATGCTGCCTATACTACTGTTGCTGCTGCTACTGGTGCTTTTACTATCACTACGACCACCACCATGACAACCACCGCCAACATTTATTATAGTACCACCACTACGACTAGCGTCTCCCTGGTGTAGTTGCTAGCGCGCCTAGCTACGAATATGCGTGCCCTGGTTCGAGTCCGGGTCAGGACAGTCGGCGGCAGCCCAACCAGCTGTTCATCCTTCTCTTCGGGGTTGGTCGATAAATACCTGATCGGGTACCTGGGGAAACCTTGGGAAGGTAACTGTGGTAACCCGGATGTCACACTAGCCCTGTGTCCTGGGGTAACGGGATCTCACCCACAGGCTCAAAGGCTAATGCGACAGAGATCAGCACCGCGGCAACGCGCAGCATAGCTTATGCCCCCATCTTTATCTTACCTACTACATTACTGCAGGTGAATAAAACGTGATAATGCCGGAAATTTGCCATGGCACTTTCTTTCTGTCTGGAACTGTCTTTGTTCAAGAAAATACTGTACATTTATGAAATTCTGATGATTTTGTATGTAATATCTATACCAGCAATAATAAGTTTTGTATGACACAATAGTAACTAATAGTCACAGGGTTTTACCTTACCAAAAAGTGCAAGTATCGCTTAATGATTCTTTGTTTTGATTTATGAAATTATGAACGTAAAGTTTCTTAGTTATCTTATTGATATCTTATTTTTTTTCCGTTGATAAATCTTTTTATATTACATAATATGTCATAAATGTACATTATTGTAAAATTCAATTAATAAGGTCATATATGGATGGAAATTCGAACCTGTAATAAATGTTATGATAATAGACGTACATATATTCTTTTAACCGAAAGATGATGGAGCAGGAGAAACAAAGAGAGGAGGAGGAAAAGTGAGTGGTGTGAACTTTTCTTTGGAAAAACTTTTTTGTTTCTATTAGAAACAATTTTCTTGGTAAGGATAAGATAAGATAAGATACTTTGATCCTATCTAGACACTTTGCAAGTACCAACTACAGGGTTATTGACTATACAAAGCGCCATCACGCCAGGACGAACTTGGTGGGCTCGAACCGCTGACCGAATGCAGGGACTCTGCACGCGAGTCCGTGACTCTACCAACCGCACCACCCCAACGGGTTGGTAAGGATAAGCGTTAATGAATTTTATAGAAAAGCACAGAAAAGTAGGAAAGATTAATCTACATGTGAGAGTGTGCATGTGAAGCCCAAGATATCGTTACGTTTGACACTTTACAAACGAGAGATAGATAGATAGATATTAAAGTTTTAAGGCGCCGCAACTGCGGTGTTATTGACACCTGCTTACATAAAAGACAGTAAAAGTAATATAAAAAAACAGATTTTAAGATATAATCAAAATCATAGACCACTGTATACCTGGACTGCGCACGGAATATCGGCCTGTCGCACAAGGGGACGAAGTTGGAGGGCCGCTCAGATTCATATATACATATACAGATCATATAGATTGGTTTATCAGTATATATGATATACTGTAATCTTCGTAAATGTTTGTTCTATAATATTATCAAATAAAAAACAGTGAAACACGCTAAAGAAATGCCATTACGAGACTCTGAAGAAATATGCATGAACTAATATTCACTTCAACTCTTCGCCATTTAAAACTTTGCGAGTCAACTTTTATCATGAAAATTATCAGCGCTATTTTATTAGCTTTCCATTGCTATATTTCGTTATCTGATAAATGAATTAGAACCATGCATAAATTAGCGTTAACTAAATAAATAAAATCATCAATCGGGTAATTTTCCCGATTGATGATGCTATTTATTTAGTCAACGCTAATTTATACACGGTACTAATTCATTTATCAGGAAACGAAATATATAAGTAAATAAATAACATCATCAATCGGGAAAATTACCCGATTGATGATTTTATTTATTTATTTAACACTAATTTATGCATGGTTTTAATTAATTTATCAGATAACGAAATATAGCAATGGAAAGCTAATAAAATTGCGCTTCCATTGATACTCTTCATGATAAAAGTTAACTCGCAAAACTCGCAAAGTTTTAAATGGCGAAGAGTTATGTGAATATTAAGTTCATGCATATTTCTTCATAGTCTCGTAATGGCATTTATTTAGCGTGTTTTACTGTTTTTTATTTGATAATATTATAGAACAAACATTTACGAAGATTACAGTATATCATATATACTGATAAACCAGTCTATATGATAGTCCATAGACCACTATATCTCTTTGTCGGGCGCCCCGCAGGCCCCTATGCAGCCCCGCAATTCAAAACATTGTCGCGTGAACAGTCCAGGTATACAGTGGTCTATGTCAAAATATATACAAGAACAAAATATATTAAAGAACAATAGTGCAATAAAAGCAATAATAGAATATTAAAAACATCATAACTTGTTGAGAAGGCCAACCCTCTCAATAAAGGTATGGACCTCATGTCCCGGGGAGAAACACCTCTCTCCCAATGCCACGGAGAGACGGTAGGCACCGTCCTCCCCCCGACACTGAGACAAGAATTGCTCACGTAGGTCCCCAAGACTAGGACACTCGACCAGCAAGTGCCGCACAGTTAAGGGGACCAAGCAATCATCACAGTAAGGAGGGTGGCCCCCCTCAAAAACATGAGGAATCCATGGGTATATAAAGTGTGACCAATACGCAATCGTGCCAAGGCAGTCTCCCATCTCCGGGAGAGACCGCAGTAGCTCCAGTCCTCGATACTTTGGCGGATGGTGCGTAGTTTATTTTGCCCTATAGTAATCCAACGTTCCTGCCAACTGGTGGGAATGATCTATGGATTGCCGAGCGTAGGTCTGTAGCTGACACTGCAAATGTGATAGAGCTGGTCTTCTAGCTGCAGCTTTTGCCAAGGCATCAGCTTCCTCATTACCGGCAACACCCATATGCACATGTGCCGGAACCCAACAAAAGCTGACCGTCCGACCTCGCCTCTTGATCAGATAAAGCCATTCCAGGATGGCATTGACCAGCGGATGGGGAGAATTAAAATTACGTAGTGATTGAAGAGCACTACAAGAATCACTAAAAATTGTAAAAGAGACATCCGGAAGGGTAAAAATAACCGTGAGAGCATATAATAGAGCACTTATTTCAGCCTTAAAAACAGATGAAACACTTGGAAGGCTGACGCCTCTGCTAAACGATGGGAATACGACACCGTATCCAACTCCTTCGTCTGATTTGGAACCATCAGTAAAGACAGGGACCGAACTCTGATGTGTGCAAAAGTGGTCTAAAAACTGGGCACGCTCAGCCTGAGGAGGTAAAGACCCTTTTGAGAGCGGAAGGCTTTTGCAGAAGGACACTTCTGGGAGAAGCCATGAACCGACTGTCGTAGGCCTATGCGGGCAGATCCGTAAAACAGGGAAGGATAGTGTCTCCATAATAGCTGTCAATCGGAAACCAAGGGGCTTTGGTAATCCTTTTCACTCAAGGTAAATTTGCTATCCTGAATCACAAGACACAGCACGGTAAGCTATTGAGTCAAGGAGGCGTTGGAGGCGATACCAACATCTTAACATGAGGGACTGGCGTTGAAGATCTAATGGGAGGACACCAGCATCCACCAATAGACTTGGGATGGGAGATGACCTGAATGCCCCAGTTGCCAGACGGACACCAGCATGGTGTACATAATCCAACATCCGCAGTCGAGTGGGTGTGGCAGAGGAATACACTTCACATCCATATTCAAGCTTCGAAAGGCTAAGTGAGCGATGGAGATATAGGAGTGTTGCGCGATCAGCTCCCCAGCTGGTGTGCGAGAGGACTTCCAGTAGTTCCATGGTTCGAAGACAGTCAGTCTTGAGAGAACGAAGGTGAGGTACCCAAGTCAGTCTATTGTCAAAAATTTGTCCTAAAAACCGGGTCTCTTCCCTACATGGTATTCTCTTCCTGTAAAGATACAGGTCTGGGTCGGAATCAATCCCACGGGTTCTGCAAAAATGAACCGCTACAATCTTCGCTGGAGAAAACTGGAACCTACGATTCGTCGTCCATTCACAAACTTTGTCAATAGCAAGTTGAAGTTTTCTCTCTGCAACCGATATCCTGGAAGCAGCAAAAGAGATTGATAAATCGTCCACGTATAATGTACTAACAATCCCCTCTGGCAGTACATCAACAATACCATTGATGGCCACAGCGAACAGAGCTACACTCAAGACGCTGCCTTGGGGGATGCCACCTTGGAGCAGGTGTTCAGAAGACATTATATTGCCAACTCGGACTCGAAGAACCCGGTTGGTTAGGAAACTCTGGAGGAATACAGGCAAATGACCTCTTAGACCAGGGGTCGGAACCTCCGGCCCACGGGCCAGATCCGGCCCGCAGAGTCCGAACTTATGGCCCGTCACCCTGCTTGATATTTATATAACAATCCGGCCCGCAACAGCCTAGCCAACTAAATAAGTAAGTCGGCACCTCTCGACGTGATCGCGGCGGGTAGCGCGGGGCAAATTTGCATGACTGAGATTTTTACCACAGAAGCACCACGGAAAATCGCCAGGGAGAAAATGACTACATGGCAACACGCGATCATGTCGCGAGGCGCCGACGTGGGTCTGGTCACTATCGTGGCATCTGGCAACTCTGCATTACACGTGACGTCCCATGAGCATTGAGCAGTCTTCCCTGACCACCAACGGTCACGCCAGCGGCCAGTCTCCGTAGGAGTTCGTACTGAGAAGACGTATGCATCAAACTTTCTTAGTCTGAAATGTACTTTTATCATTAGGGAATGTGGATCATATAAAGTGCATTTCTGCTGCTACTTCTCTCTCTCTCTCTCTCTCTCTCTCTCTCTCTCTCTCTCTCTCTCTCTCTCTCTCTCTCTCTCTCTCTCTCTCTCTCTCTCTCTCTCTCTCTCTCTCTCTCTCTCTCTCTCTCTCTCTCTCTCTCTCTCTCTCTCTCTCTCTCTCTCTCTCTCTCTCTCTCTCTCTCTCTCTCTCTCTCTCTCTCTCTCTCTTCATTCACCCACTTCACCCAGCCTCCAAGCTCACTAGTTACTCGCATTGGTAGGTCCTGTCCCGCCCGCCCGCCCAAATCAGACAATGGCTTACTGAGCCTTACTCAAACACATACGCGCACACTCAAACACGCCCATTCAAACACACGCACGCCCACGCCCAACGCAGGGGTGTAACACTGTTTGTCACAAAATACTGTGTGGACGTCTGTTTCGTAATTTAAATTATTGTATGCATTATTTTTACTATGTAAAAGTCTTGCATGTATTCGTGTCTAACATGTGGATCATTATTTCTCACTTTGTGCTTATTTATTTCTTTTTTTTTCTTTTTAGCCAATCATCATGTCTGCAATTGTTAAGAAGAGGAAAGTGGACCTCGAGTCTTCAACCCTGAGTGGGAGAAGTACTTTTTCACTGAACGCTTTGGACAGGCCCAGTGCCTCATTTGCTTGAAGACTGTGGCTGTCCTCAAAGAGTATAATATGCGCCGCCACTGGGAGACACAGCACCAAGCATTGAGCTTTGCATCGATGTCTGCTGCCGAGAGGAAGGAGGCCATTGTCAAACTGTCAGGCAACCTGCAGAAAAGCACTTCACTCTTCCGTAAGCAGACTACTGAGGCTGACAAAAGTGACGCGCGCCAGCTATGAGGTTTCCCGTCTCCTTGCTCGCCGGATGAAGCCATTCACAGACGGGGACTTTATCAAGGAGTGCATCATGGTTGTGATAGATTCCCTCTGTCCTGAAAAGCGTTCTGCCTTTGAAAGTATGAGCCTTTCATCCCGCACTGTTTGTCGTCGCATTGAGGAGATGTCAGACAGCGTGAACGACTCGCTTAAGACCTGTTGCTCAAATTTCGTTGCCTTCTCTCTCGTTCTTGATGAGAGCACAGACATGAAGGACACAGCCCAGCTGGCGATTTTCATTGGTGGAGTCACTGCTGCCCTACAGGTTTATGAGGAGTTTCTCCAGCTTGTTCCATTGCACGGCACCACCACTGGGCAAGACATCTTCGACGCCGTGCTTCAGTGTGTGAAGCAACACTCCCTCGACCTGTCCCGTCTCGTGTGCGTGACGACCGACGGTGGCCCAGCAATGACTGGAAAGAAGAAGGGTGCCGCTTAGTGCGTCACTGCGAGGCCGCCGGACACACCCAGCCCATCCACAAGGTGCACTGCATCATCCACCAAGAGTCCCTGTGCTCCAAGTCTGCCAACCTTACTGATGTCATGTTTGTAGTCGTGAAGGTTGTCAACTCCATCCTCTCCCGCAGCCTTAACCACCGCCAGTTCCAGGCACTAACGGACGAAGTCAACGCACACTATGGTGACCTGCTTTACTTCTGTGAGGTCCGCTGGTTGAGTCATGGAGCCATGCTGTCCCGCGTGTGCGACCTGCAGCAGGAGATCGCCACCTTCCTCCGTCAAAAGAACCTCCCCGGTGCTGATCATTTTCCCAACCCGTAATGGCTTGCTCGTCTGGCCCTGCTCACAGATATCACTACGCACCTAAATGACCTCAATGTGAAGCTGCAAGACAAAAACATTCTAGTCACAGACATGTATTCGCACATCACCGCCTTCGAGGTAAAGCTGCGCTTGTGGGAAGGTAAAGGGGGCTACTCGCGAGGTATTTACATCAAGAATTTTGAAAAAACTTGGTCCATCTTGATTTGATTCTGTCCTCGCGCGCGCTTTGGAGCATGTTTTCGGACTTGACATGGTCCATATTCAACATTGCTCCAGAGGTGTTTTCAATATTCAAGTGCACCTTGAATAAAATGTCGTCTTCCTCCGCATCGTACTTCTCTCCCACTACGGACATGAACTCCTTCGAAATGTAAGTACCGTGTAAGATTAGGACATTAAATAAATAGAAGGAAGTGTGTTAGGTGTGGCAGAATAAGCACATAATTGTAAATACCCGGGTTTACAATAGAAGCTGAAATATCGATACGCTATTAATCCGTGGCTTGGAAGTCCTCATGAGTTTTTATTTGTTCCATATATGACGTGTTATGGAAGATTAGAGGCTTAAATAAGTTGAATTGGGGTGTCATTGATGAAGCACACATTGGAAATACTGGCCTGAACATCAAAGACACGAAATATGTGCTCATTTTCATCCCGTGTTTTGGGAGATTCTCCGTCGGCAATTAATTTGTTTAAGAGATTACTTTTTATGGCTGATGACTTATTACCATCGACGACAAGTCCATAAACCGTGAACTTCATTATTAACTATTACAAAACACCAAATAAATAAGTTGGGCTCATATCGTGACAACAATTAGAAGATATCTATAGCCACTGCCGTATCTCTCTATCTACTGCCGTAACTCTAACTGGTCGTGACTGGCCCTATCTATAGCTGCTTGCTATATTCTTTAGCACTCATTTATTCATATTTCTGTTATTACGTTTATTTAGTTAGCTTATTATAATTGGTAATAATGGAAGAGGACTTCGCGGTCGTTTTTCGAGACACCGACCATTTTTTCCTGGCCTACAATAGGTGTTTTTTCGGTAAAATTCTAGTGTTTGCCCATACTCTCCCACAGGTCCCCAAACAAGTTTGGGGATCTGTTGGAATGAGGGGTTTTCGGGTGGGGAATAAATTATGCGTCAGAAACACTTAATTTAAGGAGTTGTGTAGGGGGGTACAATTCCCTAGGTCTAGGGAAATTTCCTTATATCTAGAGAAATTTGCCTAACCAAAATTAACCTAACCTAACCTAACCAAATATAACCTACCCTAACCTAAACAAATATATCCTAACCTCCTAGCGTTGGTATAGGTGGGCGCTATCGCGATAAATTTTAGCAATAATTTATCGCGATAACGATATCGGGTTATCGGTTATCCGATAAATTTTTCCCCCGCGTCATCGATTCTTCGGTATCGCCGATACTTTTGGTTACAAACTAGCGATAATCAATCATTTATTTTTTTGGTTCCAGTTTAGCACAGGGGCGAGCCGTGCAAAAGACATTTTTAGTAGTTTAAAGTTTCAAATGTAGTTATTTTACTTAAAAACAGTACTTTTCATTAGTGAAGAGACAGGATAAACATTGAATTTAGAAGATATTAGTGTGCATAAGGTAAATAAAGGGTTTTCTAACAGTTTACTGATAAGCATTTAAGATTTTTTTTTTAAATATCAATATCGTTATCGCTAGTATTGGAATTTTTTATTTATCTATTTATCGGTTATCGTCTTATCGGGCGATATAGATTTATCGCCATTTATCGATTATCGGTATTCGCCGATAAGGTTATCGTTATCGTGATACATTTTTCCGTTATCGCGCCCACCCATGGGGGTTTGGGGGGGGGGGGGGGGGGTTCTCGACACTTCGGTCATCATTCTGTAAGGATCATCAGCTTCACACGTTTCTGGACTCAGAAAAAATCAAATAAATTTTCTCTTGATATAGGGAATATTTACAACACCCCTAACTCCAAAAATATGTGGTTGCGACGCATATTTTGTACCCCAGGCAAATATTCCGCATTCCCCCAGGTCCCCAATCTTATTTTGTGGGAGAGGGGGAGTATGGGCAAACACTAGAATAATGCCGTGTTTTCTAATGAAGATAATTTATTTTGCGCGAACCCATATTAAAAAATGAAAAAAAACCATCATCCAATTTTATGGTACCGTCTCCATTAAAAACACTGTTTGTCCATCACAAAAAACACTAAAACTTTGCCGGAAATATTTGTCAGGGTCTTATAGGTTTTAATGAAATCTAACCTAACCTTATAGGCTTCATCAAAACCTATAAGGTTAGGTTAGGTTTCATTAAAACCTATAAAACCCTGACTAATTATCCCGGCAAAGTTTTTGTGCTTTTTCTGACGGACAAACTGTTTTTAATGGAAACGGTACCATAAAATTCGGTGATGATTTTTTTATATATTTTTGATGGGTTTGTGCTAAATAAAATTATCTCCATTAGAAAAAATAACCTATTATAGGCCAGGAAAATATAGTCGGTGTCTCGGAAAACGAACGCGAAGTCCCTCGTCCATTATAACCTTATAATTTTATGTTGTATTCTCCGCCATTCACATCCCGCATATACAATTAGCTGTAAGTCGAGGAAAACCTTTAATAAGTCTAAAGGTACTCAAATTTCAAGTTACCGTACATTTGTAATATTGAACTATTAACAAATTTTACAAAGAACTTTGTTTTGAAATACCGTGGAATGTTCATGGAACTGTCGCTGATAGGAATTCATGGCAAACCACCAACTTATAAATCTCGACGAAGCAAAAATGTTCTTTACCACATTATTTTTTCTTTCTCTTATTTTTTATAGAATCTACCACTGCCGGAGACCTGGCTGCAGCATGCAGTATGACACACCGCAGAGTGCGGATGATTGTCTCCATGGCAATATTATTCAAGGTACATTAACTTAGCTTTACTGAATTATGTATTACAAACAATGGATTGAGGTGCTTTTGAATAATAATTTAGGGTAATGATTGGTTTTAGGGAACTTTTATTGCGGAATATGAGACCCGTTTTGTGAGTCTTATTTTATGTTTTTTATTACGAAGATATTTTTTTCCCTTCAATCAGTCAGCACATTCTTTTCCTCAATAGGGCAGTAACAAAGGGTTAGTAGTAGTAGTAGGCAGGACAAACCTAGCCTAGCCTAACCTGAGTAATGCATGACAAATCTATTTTGCTTAAAATTGGATAAATCAGTTAATTTTTTACTCGGCCCATGAATTATGTTTATTTATTATCGCTTTTATGAGACATAACACATGTAAATACTTCTCGCAGATCAATCACTTCATGGGGGCACTGCCGCGTCACCTCATGGGGGCGCAGAATCTTCACCTCATGAAGAATCTGCTTCAGATTCTTCATTTCATGGGGGGAGCCGAGACTTCGGCATGTGGAGCATCCCCAGAACGGCGGAGCTGGTTGCACGGGTTGGGGAAAATTACCCACGCTTGACCGGCAGGGTTGAAAGGTCCAAGGTGGTGTGGGCGAACATCGCCTTGAGAATGCAGGAAATGGTATGTATTGTGAGATTAAGATAATAATGATGGATATAGTATTCCTTTGATGGTTGTTTTATAATATTATATTGTACCAGTGTGTTTGATAGATTCAGGTTCTTAAAAGCTTATAAAAAATCAAATGGCAATATTATTTGCCATCTCATAATTTTACTTTTTTTTCTCTCTCTCTCTCTCTCTCTCTCTCTCTCTCTCTCTCTCTCTCTCTCTCTCTCTCTCTCTCTCTCTCTCTCTCTCTCTCTCTCTCTCTCTCTCTCTCTCTCTCTCTCTCTCTCTCTCTCTCTCTCTCTCTCTCTCTCCTAAACTCATGGGTGATGTTCTCAATGCAGATGAAGGCAGCAACAACTATTGGATCGAAGAAAGAATTTGTTGCCCTAAGACTTTTCGAGCACCTCATGGTTCATGTATGTACCAGATGCAGTGATACCTTTGCTTGCACTGCTCCACAGCTATGCTGTTGTCGTTATAGGTTTGGTAGGACCTATGTGTCGTATTGATATAGAGCTTACATGTCATGTATTTATCTATCATGATGCAACATTCGGTTACCAGGGTGCATAAGAACATAAGAAAATAAGGAAGCTACAAGAGGCCGCGAGGCCTACACGTGGTAGTTCCGGTGCAATGGCAATTTAGGTATCTTTATCAATCAGACACCTAGGTCCTACCTACCTATAACGTCAACAATGCCTCTACATGTGACTGTATATTTTTCTGCACATTTCCTCCCAGGAATCCCTTAGGAGCTTGTTTCTGTGGTTGCTGGGATCATTGCTAAGCATGTCAGACACCTAGGTCCTACCTACCTATAACGTCAACAATGCATCTACATGTGAATGTATATTATATGATGTATATTATGTATATAATAATGCAAAAAATTTCCCTTTGTGACTCCACCCTTCTAAGGAAATGCCACCTATTCACTGACCAGAGAGATGGTTCTACACACTTCTCAGTTTGTGAATGTAATCCTATACTAACATGTAATGATGATTTTAATGCATTTTTCTGAATTTAGTTACATTACAGATACCAGAAAAGTTTGCAAGCATTACCTCGCCTTACCTGTATTATGAATTTGGGACTGGCATGCATTTTTGATAATATGAGAGATTATATTAACATAGATGTTAGGTGGTTTTTTTAATGTTACTCTTATTGGTATTTAGTCTTGGAGGACCCTTATTTTTCTGCCATTATTACTCTCTTATTGGTATTTAGTCTTGGAGGACCCTTATTATTCTGCCATTATTACTCTCTTATTGGTATTTAGTCTTGGAGGACCCTTATTTTTCTCCCTTTATTAGAAGGTCCCTTTATTACTCTCTTATTGGTATTTAGTCTTGGAGGACCCTTATTTTTCTCCAATTATTCATTAAGGGTCAGGAACATTTATGTTCTGGAAATACTAATATTACTACTACTACTAATAATAATAATACTAAATACTTCTGGGAATACTAATTTGTCGGGATTACAAAAGATACGTGTCCTCAATATGTACTATTTTCTTGATAAATAGTAACCTTAACCTAAATTGATGCAGCCATTTGTTTGCATTTCATGCTACCTGTGCATTCCTGCATGTCTATAAGTAGAGCATTTTGGGAATCATGATGTTGCAAGTTGAAAAGAAAAATGTAAATCTAATGTTAATCAACCTTCCTTCATGTGACATTTTATCACATATTTATCAGTTGTGATACCATAATAATGGTTTATGCCATGGGTACCATATATACAAACAGCATACGTGATTTAGTATTGACAATTAGCAAACTATGAAAAACAGTATATACTATACTACTAAAACAACAATACTAAGCATTTGTTACCTCAACAGATGCCCGGGGTCACCTTTCTCCAAGTGAAAGGAAAATGGAGCAACCTGAAAATGAAATATATGAAGCACAAAGATAACAGCAGGAAGACGGGGGCTTCATATTCCAAACCCCCACCTTTTTTTTTAGAATTGAATGCCATCCTTGGGGATCGCCCTTCGGCTTCCCCAGTTAACCGCAGGTGCATCGGTGCCATCAGGATGGCAGCGATGGCACCACAAAACCCAGGACCCTCCACGCCCCAGGAACACCAGACAGGAATCAACGCCCCACAGCCCGGACCATCTAGGGCGAGTCCGTCAGAGGAACCGGAGGCAACGGCGCAACGGTGCTCCCGCTCGGCCTCTCCCATGCCGGCGGGTCAGGATGTCCCCTTTATGAACATTGCCGCTGGAAGGCGGCGGCTACGGGGTACTAGCCGAATTGCCCCAACAAGCCATTCGAGGAGAATGGAGGAGGCGGCAGTTCAGCAGTTGGCAGAGCAGAAGCGACACAACACTGCCATCGAGCTGCACAACGAGGAGCGACCTCTAAATATTAATTGATTTCAAAAATAATTTACACACGTTGTTTTTTATTGGATTCAAACCAGAAAACTGCCCGTCCCGATAAAAAATTCCGATTTTCGAAAAATAAGGGCAACCCTAGACTGTATGTATACCTTTTACGCTTCAGTCCCATGCAAGGAAGCTAGAGACACGTTCTCCAGCTTCCTTAGTCCCGTGTTTGATGCTGTCTGGAGGGAGTTTGGGGTGTGTGGATGCCGTGGATCAGAGGGGGATGTGGTGGTGGGAAGGGGGAAGTGGAAGAGGGTGTTATCATGACAGTTGTGGTGGTGGTGGTGAGATGGTGTGAGACATGGAAGAGGAGTAATTCAATATATTTTTCTTATTCTTTCTGTTTAACGTCAGTAAGTAAGGGAAGTAAAAATAATTTAATTAGTTATTTTTCCTAAGTTTATTTATTTTCTCTAAAATTAAGATTTACATAAAGCATTCTTGTAATTACAAATGATTCCATCACATATTTTTTTAATAAATGTATATTTTGTCCTAATGTTAAGGTTAACTTAAGTAATTCATTACAGTAAAAAAAATATAAAAAAATAGTTGAATAAGAATGATGAGTTTATTTTAGCACCCAGCTTGCTTTACATAATAGAATTGAATTAATGTTAAAAAGGGAAAATATGCCAGACATCAGAGGTCATATGGCACTATGGCAAAGCATAATAAAGGAGAGAATGATGGGAACAAGGTGGAAGTTGGGAGTCAGAAGGAGGAAGAGGGGTAGACGGAAGGTGGGAGGGAAGAGGATGTATCTGGGCTGAGACTTTGAGGGTTGAGAAAGAAGGTGGTGATGATGAGGCGGTTTGAGAATAAAGCAGAGGGGTCATGATGTCTTGAGGCTGAGCGAGGTACTCCTCGATCATAGCCATTTGTCTCGACTGGAGAATCAGGAGGGGAGACTTGGGAGGCACCGAGCTGCTTAGTAGGAGGAGACGTAGAAAGTGGGGTGTGAGGAACTGAGGAGGAGGAAGAGATAGTGGAAGGTTTCGGGAGGGAGGAAGGGGAAGAACGTTTAAGTCGTCTGACAAGAGGAGGCCGATGGATGAGTTGAGGAAGGAGTAGACGTCGGAGTCGGTGGACTAAGGATGGAAAAAGGGTTATCTAGGGAGAGAGAGGGGAGTTGCTTTACAAAGCTAATAGAATAAAGTTCATTTTGTCAGATGCAGTTGTGTCATGAGGAAGTTCTATTTCAGCAATGGGTTGAATGTTTTCTTCAATGGGAATAAGCCCTTCCCTAAGAAGAGTGACTTCCTCCTCAGGGAAGTTGAGAGTAATGTTATGTAAAACACAAGCAGCTGTTATAATGCTAGATATTCTATCGATTTCAGCATCAACATACTGAAGTCTCCTGAACTTTCCCTTCAAAAGTCCAAACGTATGTTCAATAATAACCCTAGTTTTAGACAGTATCTTATTGTACCTTAATTGATCTGGCGTTAACCCGTTTCTATCTGTGAAAGGAACTACAACATACTGATGGGGAGTAAATGCTGTATCACCTAAGATGTGGTAAGATAGAGAAGGAAAGTATGCATGTGCATTCTGACTAATGCCCGTATATAAGCTAGATGAAGTGAACACTCTGTTATCATGGGCGGACCCTGGAAATCCTACGTCAATGTAAGTAAACTGCTTTTTACTGTTACATGTGGCCATTAAATTTACACTGTGTGTCATCTTTCTGTTGACGTAGTCTGCTTGCATGTCATTTGGAGCCTTTATGGGAATGTGGCTCCCATCAAGAGCTCCGATCACCCCCATGAAGCCTGCCACATCTCGGAAATCTTTCTCCAACTCAACAGCCTCCTGTGCACTGGGCCATTTTATGAAATCTACACCTACATCACATAAGATTTGAATTATTTTCTGCACACACACATGTACACCATTTTGAGACAATCTAAAAAGTTCTGCAATTTCCCGGTACGTTGCCTTGCTGCCCAGGTAGATGAGGGTCACATCCAGGGCTAACCTTGCATCTACCGGGTAGTTGCCCCCTCTGTATACCGGAGTGTAGTGCTGTCTCACGATGTTCAGGATGAAGGCATGCGTTGTTTTGGTGACCCTTGTATGCCGGAAAAACTCGTAGTCATCCTTCTCGTGGAGCAGTTCTTCATAGCCATCCACTTTGTCGTGCTGCTGTCTGGAAGTGCGGTCATCTCGGTAATAACAAGAGTCACATGAAACTAAGCACATCAATAAATTACTCTTGAACACTAGTAACAGTGGCAAGTGGGTACTCTTTTTATAAATTGGGTAAATATTTACAGTATGACTGTGGCTTGATTTTCAGACGTTTTTTTTTCTTTCTATTTGATGCTTTACCAAAAGGTGATAGTTTTTTCTTGTGTTTATAAATTTCTTCGAGTAATTATATGCCTCATTAGTAGGGCAAATAAATAATAACCATAATATGATCATGACAATCTAAAACCCACGGTAGTGGGGAGGGCTGTGAAGTAAAGTAGAACTAGGTGAACAAACTAACCTAAACAAAAAAAATTGAATAAATTAAGAAAAAGAGAAAAAAACTATACAAAAAAACCTCAAGTATGTATCTAGATTTAACAAATTCATTTCACAAAAAATCATACGCATACACCATATGATGCCACAATTCCACTGGGGATGGTCTGTTTGGTAACATTCTAGTCCTTTCCTCCCCTTATAAGTGGGTTTCTTCCTCCAGACATTCACAGATTCTTTCAGATAACTCTAAAACGTAATTAAAAAGTGGGAGAGAGATGCCACCTTCATCCCCCTCACCCATAAACGACCCCCCAGTACCCAGCAAAAGTATAATATGGGTAATATTACTAATCTAACCTCACTCATAACCTAGCGAGACAATCCCTAAATAACACTGGGGACAAATTTTTGTTGAGTTAGGTCTGACACTTGTTATTAAGTAATTTTTGGGTGCTGAATCCAAAACTGATCTCAGTTTTTCTCTATCACGTCAAGTTTTTGAACTGTAGGATTTTCGTTTTCTTAAAAAATATGAAAAATACTGTACATAACAGTAACAGTGCTTATTTTATAAAAAGTTGCAAATGTTAACATACAATGAAAAATGAAAGAAATAGGCATGAATAGAATGTTTATTTAACATAATCATGTTTTTAGAAAGGATAAGGCTATAATTGTGTGCAAGTTAAGGTAAAAATTTACGTTTGTAGCTTTGTCTGGAGTGTTCAACTTGAGGACTATCGCGTTTGATGCTCCAACAATAGTCAGCCATCATATGCACATCCCATCTACCCTGGTAACGTTCTTCCATAACCTTCAAATCTTGGTGAAATCGTTCACCTTGCTCGTCGCTAGCAGCACCAAGATTTTCCGGAAAGTTGGCAAGATGGCTATGCAAAAAATGTACTTTAATACTCATGTTGCAACCAAGCGCTTTGTAGCTCTCCAATAGTTTCTGAACAATTTCTGTGTAATTACTTGCACATGTATTCCAAGAAAGTCTTGACGACGTCTTTGAATGATAGCCAAGCATTCTTTTCAAGGTCTGACATAGTACCGTTGAAATGTTCATCTTGATGAGCTGTCGAATTTGTGGACCATCAAACACCACCGGCCTTGATTTTTTCAATTGACAGTCCAGAAATGTCAAGATGATGTACTTCAAACAGTCGCCATCAGTTGACAATGCTTTTACAAATTGTTTCATGAGACCTAGTTTTATGTGCAGAAGTGGGAATATTATTTTCTTCCTGTCAACAAGTGGCTCATGTACAATGTTAGGATCTCCAGGTTTAAGATCAGATCTCGGAGGCCAATTCATCTAAACCCAATGCTTCTCTCGAGCTCTGCTATCCCACATACAGAGAAAGCAGGGATACTTTGTGTATCCACGTTGTGACCAAGAAGGAAGGACACCATTTTAAGGTCAACACAGATGATCCAATTGGGGTTTGTCATATTGCAATAACTCAATGACTCTCTTTACATCTCCATATTCTTCACGATGACAGACCGAATGCCCAATAGGGACTGCGCCAAACAAATTGCCATTGTGTAGAAGGACACACTTCAAGCTCCGCTTTGAGCTATCAATAAACAATCGCCATTCATTTGGATTGTAGATTGAAAGCCCTGATTCCTTCAGTAAACCAGGAATGTTATGGCAAAACACAAAACCGCTGGCACTTCGAAAGTACTGCAGAAATGTACTTTCTCTGGTTCGAAAGTATGATACCTTCACTCCTTGTTCAAGTATGTTTTTCTCGTTCAGTCTTGATGCTAGTATTTCTGAAGCTTTTTTGGATAGGCCCAAATCACGTGCTAAATCATTCAACTCGTGCTGATCAAATTCCCTACGAACTGAATCCTCGTGAATGTCAAAATCTGCATCATTGCTGTCACTGCGTTCTTCAACATCACTCAGATCTTCTAGAGGAGGTAGTTGTTCGAAAACTGGCACTGGAATTTCAGCTGAATGAGGCATTGGTCTTATAGCTGACGGTAGATTAGGATATTCTATTTTACTTTTATTTTTCTTGTTAAATCCTGATGTTTTCACTAAACAAAAGTAACAGTCAAAAGTAACAGGAATGATCTTTTTGCTCTCGCCAAACCATGGAGATACCAAATGCCAACTTTTCACGTGTTCCTTTGGTCCACATCCGTAATCTCTCGACACACTGCTTGCACACTTTGTGAGGGGCCCATAGCTTGTCTTGATCACCGAGTTTCACTTTAAAATATGCGAAATATGCTTGTTTGACAAATACGCTGATGCTTGCCCTCTGACTTGGAATGGTGAAACTACCACATATATAGCAGAAGGAGTCAGGGTTGTTTAGGCATTTACGACGAGACGTAGCAGGAGCAGACATGATCTGAAACAAAAGAAATATATACCTATGTAAATAAAACACTAAGCTGGAATAGTTACAAGCTTTGAAAACAAAAAAAACCAGCATAAAACGAAATAGAAATTACAATGGTATGTTGTTACAAGGTTAAGAGAAAAGCCATAACAAATCCTCCTAATTCCTACTATCCTAGCTTTCTGTTTGCAGATATTGATAGTACTGACCTATTGGGAGCTGCACACACCTCTCACCGCACTGTTTCAATTGTAACTGCACAAACAAGTTGCCACATAGCTCTCGATGAGTCAAATCGTAATCAGCTGGCAAGTTTTACTACAGCTCACAAGTGGAATTTTGCTTATCTGGAGTGTAAGCTGTGGAGAAAAAACTTGACGTGCTAGAAAAAAACTGACTACAGATTTGGAATCAGCATGCCAATTTTAGTCTAAATAATCTCAAAAATCTAACTCAACAATTTTTTTTTCTTCAAATTGTTCCCCAGTGTTCCCCACTAACCTAACCAAACATTGAACAATTGTAGTTCGTTTCCAATCTTATATATCGCTAGGATGGGGGGGATGAAGGGGCGCATCCCTCCCCCACTTTATAGTTACGTTTTAGAGGTAATTGAAGTTCTTAGGTCTCGCTAGGTTATAGTGAGGTTAGGTTAGTAATATTATTTTGGATGAGTCCAGGGGGGGTGGGGGGTTGAAGGGGGCATCTTTTCCCTACTTTATAATTAAGTTTTAGAGGTATCAGAAGGAATCTGTGAAGGTCTGGATGAAAAAAAAAAAACACGGTAAAAATGCATACGCACTGCTCCAAGCTGATCTGAATGACATTGCACTAACATATAGTACACTTACTGTACTTCATATATGCAAAGGTTCCAGTGTGCGGTCAGGCCTGTTGAAACCACACTGCCTCTACGAAGTCTGAGGTGCCTGAAAAATTCCACAAGTCCCAAGGCAAAGGCAGGTTAGGTTAGCCTGACCGCACATTGCAACCTTTGCATATATGAAGTACAGTAAGTGTACTATATGCTGGTGTAATGACATTCAGATCAGCTTGGAGCAGTGCTTATGCAGCTTTATTAAACCTACTAATTAGGGCGGCAAAGGACTCTAAGAATTTTACCTTTAGAGTAATAATGGACGAGGACTTCGCGGTCGTATTCAGAGACACCGACTATTTTTTCCTGGCCTAAAATAGGGTTTTTTCTAATGGAGATAGCTTTATTTTGCGCAAACCCTTAAAAACACGAGAAAAAAAATCATCACCCATTTTATGGTATCGTTTCCATTAAAAACACTTTGTCCATCAGAAAAAGCACTAAAATTTGTCCGGGAAAATTTTGTCAGGGTCTTATAGGTTTTAATGAAACCTAACCTAACCTTATAGGTTTTTTTTGAGACTTAGTCATTGTCCATTATAACCACCATGAGTTTGCCCAATAAAGAAATGGTAATTAAAGTCCCGTGTATTTTGGCGGAAAAAAGAAACTACAACTAATCTTAACCAAAGAAACATTACCTGGTGTTATCAAATAACCACAGCGGTAACACTGCTGGTGGCCTAGCCTCAACGGCCATAAAAACAGTCATGAGCTCTGCTGGTGTGAGCTTTCGAGGACGATCATCAGGAACAAGATAAAGAGACAGAAGGTAACGTCACCTCCCCGGGCCGTCGAGGCAAAATCAGTCGTTTGTGCGCATGACGTCAATGGGTATCGCGCCAACGGTGCCACCGTTCAAATAGTTTATGGTCTCATTCAGGCCTCACCGCCGACCCGACACCTGACACGCCTGACACCTCCCATCATATCTCTCTCTCTCTCTCTCTCTCTCCTCTCTCTCTCTCCTCTCTCTCTCCTCTCTCTCTCTCTCTCTCTCTCTCTCTCTCTCTCTCTCTCTCATCTCGTAAGCCACCCATATTCTTTACTTTGATTAGTATTGTGTACTCGAGAGAGAGGAGAGGAGAGAGAGAAGATGAGAAGAGAGAGAGAGAGAGATGAGAGAGAGAGAGAGAGAGGGAGAGAGAGAGAGAGAGAGAGAGATGAGAGAGAGGAGAGAGAGAAGTTCTAGCTAGCCAACAAGCTGGGGACGAGACCCTTTGCTTGTGCCGCTTTGCGCAGGGA
>JACEEZ010002153.1:102865-113782 GCA_016584305.1 Chionoecetes opilio
AAAATAGTCAGTACATAACTTTATACATCATTGAATTCAGCACTCCACATATAAAAATATTTTCTCTTTTCACCAAAATATATAATATACCCAATCATGACACAAAGTTCAATGTTAATTAATTTTTTTTCCAAAATAAATGAAATTAAATAAAACAAAAATATATATAGTAACACATATAATGACTCAAAAGAAGCTGAACTCGAGAACTCTACATAGCTATCATCCTCAAAAGAAAAGAGGAATTCCTGTTCCTCCTCTATTCTTTTATCCCCTGTGTCAGCTGGCGCTTATAATGATAGTGTGTCAGTTGTCATCGACTTATCAGATCATGTGTAGGGATGAAAGTAACACAATCTCCCTTTTCCCTTTTACCTTTTTTCCCTATGAACACACAAGTATTCATTTTTTCAAAGCTAATATTGATCAATTGAAACAAGGAGACGGGTACCCACGAGTGTAACTTTCCCTCAGGATCAACAGACTATCAGTACTCTATTAATGCTGCTTTCCCGTATATCACAACCAAAGCCGAGAGAGCTCCCTTAGCCTTGATCACAACTAGGTAAACACACACACACGCACACCCACCAAACACACACACACACACACACACACACACCAAACACACACACACACACACACACACAACACACACTCACCAAACACACACACACACACTTACTTCTCCTTCTGCTACTTCTTCAAGAGCGAGAGATAATCTAGAACACGTTTAGTCGCCAGGCAAGCACACAATACACTTGGCTCGCCCTATAAAAATGTTGTCATGTCATAAAACCACCACTACTACTACTACTACTACTACTACTACTACTACTACTACTACTACCACCAATACTCCCATTACTACTATAGTCTATTCACTTAAGCTGGATTCTTGAGAGCTGCTCGCTGCCTAGCCGAGTTTGTAAGGACGTCGCTGATTGGCTGATAGACTCGGGCTGGATGGCGATGGTGGTGGTACTTGCTTCGCCGCAACCCAAAACCCTTGCGTTGCCTCAGAAAAATATTCATATTTCTTGGCTTTACTCACCTCTTACACAAGATAGGCCTATTTTGTTTGCATCAGTGAATCAGGCAGTGATTGTTCAACAACAACACGCCATTCATAACTCAATAGGATAAAAAATAAAGTCATGACTGACTATCACAAGAGTAGGCGGACTTTTAGGTTTTCAGTGCATTGAAATGTTATACTCCTACCCGATATTACCAAGCTACCAGATAATATTTATGAAAGCTGAGCCTACATTCAGAGATTTTTAGTTTTTTTACCATGCATGAGAAGGACAAATCGCTTTGCGGTATCTAGGAAAGTAGGCACATCCTGGAATGCTTCCAGGCCCTGTAAGGCTTCATAATTTTTGGTGAGAGCTGAATATGCCGTTCGCTTTACAAGTCTGTATAGAGCACTTGTCGTGTCACATCCTGACAGAGCATGCACTGCTGGTAATGACGTGCATGCTGCTTTGCCGAGTTTGGTACTGATATGGGACTATTTTCAAGAACTTTTCTCCACCCGCTGTGTCGGGCCGCGGCATACAGGAATCATTTGAAAACATCGACTCGTCGCGCTCCACTGGTTGCCTTGAGTCAGCTGATTGCACATCCCACCTCCATCCCGCTCTGCCTTATTGCATTCTATTTCTTCCCAGACCATTACAGGTGAGTTTTCAACACAACCGAGAGTAACATGCATACCTTGTGAATGCACACGTGTCATAGTTAAGGTAAAATCAGGTCCAGGAGGCCTTATTATAGGTGTGTGAAGTTGTGAAACACTTGAAACACTTGAAACACTTTATTATACTTATATAGGTCATACATATAAGTAAAAAAATTGTATTTTATAATAAATATATATAAGCAGCCCATTAGAAGCTAATAAATAGCTTTTTAGGCAGCATTTTTTTGTAAATTTAGTCACAGTTTTATCAAGGTAGTAAATATTACAAAATTGAGCCCAGATCCATCCTTAAATTATAAGAGTGCCAGTAACATGCGATGCTGGCACCTAACCCTAACACCAATTTGTAAATATATAGTTAATTTCATAAATGATAATATCTTATTATACTAGGCACCATGTTTTAAATCACCTTAATTTCATAATTTGGAAACACCATAATTTTAAATTGTATCAGGAAGATAAAGGAGGAGACAGTGATAGTGATAGTTAGTATTGAGATAATATATGTTTTTTATATTGTGTTTTAAATGCATGGATAGTGGGTAATTACTTTATATTCTCAGGTACATTGTTCCATATTTTAGGACCAGTATAGGCAATTGAGTGTTGAAAAATTGTCAGTGTGGTTGAGGTATTCTTAGGTTTTCACGTGTGCGGGTAGGATAATTGTGTTGTGGTAACAGTAGTGGTATATATCTGTACTGAATGATTTATACATGAATGTTGCAATTTGTAACTTATTAAGGTCAAGGAGTTTTAGCATGTTCATAGTCTTAAAAAGAGGTTGTGTATGCTCAAAGTAACCACTATTTGTAATGATTCTTATGCTTTTCTTTAGAGTAATAAGAAGGGGAAGCAAGTGAGTAGGATACGTATTACACCAGATGGGAGCACAGTATTGTAAATGTGGTAATACATGGGCATTATATAATATCTTTAAAACATCATTTGGCATGAGATCTCTCACTTGAAGTAATAGAGAGACAATTCTCGATAATTTGAGGACTAATTCAGAGATGTGTTGTTTAAACGTCATTGTCTCATCAAAGGTTACCCTTAATAATTTATGTTGTTTTGTTCTTTGTATTGTAGAAGTATCGTACTTTAAAGGGGGCAATGATTTTACTGGTTTATTGGTAAATAACATATAGTGGGTTTTATCTAAGTTGATTGTTAATCTATTACTGACACACCATTGATGGAAGAATTTGAGGTCACTGTTAGCTGTTTCTATTAGAGTTTCAGGATTCTCTCCACTGATGTAAAAAAGTTGAATCATCGGCAAAAAGTATTGATTTTAGATTTGGAAATAATTGGGGGAGATCATTTATGTATATTAGAAAAAGTACTGGACCGAGTACACTACCCTGGGGAACTCCATAACGTATTAATGTGGGTGTTGATAAGTGATTTGAGAATGTTGTGGATTGCGTTCTGTTGGTAAGATAGTCTTTAAACCAATTTTTTATGACACCCCGGATACCATAGTGTTCTAGCTTTTGAAGTAATATATCATGTTTGACTGTGTCAAAAGCCTTTGAAAAATCGACATAAATGCTGAGATGAGAATGTTGTAAATCTAGAGTAGAGTAAATTTTTTCAGTAAATTCATTAAGAGCGTCAAAGGTATTCAGGCCTTGTCGAAAACCAAATTGTTTATTTGTTAGGATGGGTTTTTTTTTAAGAAAACTGGTTAGATGTTTTTTCATAATTTTCTCAAATATTTTTGAGAAAGTAGTCAATAGGGATATAGGTCTATAGTTCCCAATACAATCTTTAGATCCTTTTTTGTAAATCGGAATTACAGTCGCGTGTTTAAGACAATGCGGGAAAATGCCATTTTCGACCGATTGATTAAACAATATTGATAATGGTAAGGCTAAAGCATTACTGTTAGTTTTGATGAGAAATACAGGAATTTCGTGAACATCGTTATTTTTGTTCTTTAAAGAATTTATAACAAGAGAGACATCTTGTGGGAGGACAGGAGACACTGACATGGATGAAGGGTAATTGCCATTTAGGAATTGGAGTGGGCTACAAGTAGGCAGTGGAATGTCTTTGTCTAATTTTGGTGCAATATTGGCATAATAGTCGTAAAAAGCTTCTGCAATTTCTGAAGGCTGGGTAAGTATTTTGTCGTTTAGTAAAATTTTGTCAACTTGTGTTTTTTTGTAGTTGTTTTTCAGTTCATTAATGGTATTCCATATTTTTCTTGTATTATTTTTAAAATTCGTAAATATATTTTTATAATAGGATATTTTTGAATTTCTTATCAGTCTTGTGAGAACATTACGGCGTTCTTTGTAATGGTTTTCAGTTACAGCACCTATTTTATAATCTTTAAATAAGTTATTTTTGGTTTTGACGTATTTCAACACCTTTGATGTTATCCATGGATTGTTTAATCTTTTCTCACAGAGGTATTTTGTTTTTAATGGAAAACATGCATTGTATATTTGCATGATTTTGCTAAGAAATTCATTATAGTTAAAATTTATATCATGCGTATCAAAAAGATCGTTCCAAGATATGAGTTGAAGCTTCTCGGAAAAAAGTTGTTTATTTTCAGGAGTAAAATTTATATATACTATTTTATGGAGCTTATTATTTATCTGCGGTAGAGAAAAATTTAAAGAAAATCGGTAAGTGGTCGGATATAGGTAGTGTATTATTCCGGAAGTGAAATCTCTAGAAAAATTTGTATATATGTGATCTAATAGGGATGGTTCAGCTAAATTTAGGTATCTGGAAATCTAGTTGGTCTTGCAATGTGAGGAAAAAAAATGTAGGGTTTGTAAATTACTAAGAAAATTGTTTGTTGGAATGTGTGTAGTATGTTCCAGTAAATTAATATTAAAATCCCCAATGAGTATAAATTTGTTGTTGTTTACCCTATCCTGAAAAAGTGTGTTCATTATGTCAACAAATTCATCTACGGCTACAAGTTTAGTATTTGGTCTATAGATTCCACATAATAAAAAATTCATTGTATTTGTGGCTATCTTAATTGTATTGATTTCTATTTTGTCATTAATAAAAGTTAAATCACGTTGTTGACCAGAGTTTAAAGAATCAGATATAAAGATGGAAACCCCTCCATGAGCACGTGTGGTCCTAGTAAGGTGGTAAGAGTGATAACCTGAGAATTTGTGAAGGAAAGTATTTGTACTAGTCAGCCATGTTTCTGTGATGATGATTATATCAGGCATACAGTGAAAACACTTAAGGAAAGATTTTATATTATCTGAATTTTTTTGCAGTGATCTTGAATTTATATGTATTATGTTAAGTTGAGGCGACTCTTGTGACATTAATAGGTTATTGTAAGTAGTGAGATCATAATACTTTGATAGGGTGTCAAAATCCAGGTGCCCATATAATTGAGTAATAGTTTCCATAGTCACGTCCACAAAATTTGAATGGTTATCTTGTGAGGAAGCCAGGCAGCGGCGGGAGGATGGAGGTCGGCCATTGTGTGGAGCAGTACTGGCGGGCCCTTCAAATGTACTCACCAGCATAATTCGGGCCCATTTTTTCTGCACCAACGCCTCAGACAAGTGGCGAACACTAACTAAGCTATTATTTTAATGTCAGAAATTATAAATTTCACTAGTAAAATGTATTAGATATGTATAAAACAGTCAAAATACTGATGCCGCTTTGGGCTCGCTTGTGTTGGTACGACTGTCAAATATCCACCAGTCGGAGCGTTTCTTGTAGATGCCACCAGTGGAGGTACGACGGTGGAGAATCTCCTCCGGCCGGGATTTGACGAGCATTCTTGAATATAGCCCATGGTGAACAGGTATGAATCGTTCCTTTGAGATGAATTTCCCTGAGTGCCCAGCATGCATATATACTTCATCGGCCAGTGCTCCCCTGCTCCAGTAATACACCAACAAGACGAGGACATCCGTGTCGTCACACCGAATGATTATCCTTGGATGGTCTCTCGATAACATGATTGCATGCAATACCAGACGAGTGTCCGCCTCCTCTTGTATGCTGTACAACCCCTCAAGACTGGACACACCCACTTCATTCAGAACTTTGACCACTTCTCCATCTTCAAATCCACCTGCCAGTACTACCGATTTATCTGCAGGCAGGAGATCTTGTCCATTGTCGCATATGTACTGACAGATGAATGAAGCTAAACTAGCCTTGTTGGTACTGGTTTTGAGGAAGTCCCTGTAGTTCGGGACGTCCCTGTTCCCTTGTATCTGGTAGTTGAATCCGGAATCCATCATTCCTCGTCTGTGTCGTTCAGTCGACTTAATTGACTGTTTTCTGTCGTACCGGTCAAAGACCAACGTCACAACGTCAATGGAAGGATCCATGGCACTGTTCTTCAGAAAAACGCACAATTCGGTCCAGAACCACCTTTCCAAGTTCATTGAAAGACTTGAAATGATTCTCGTTCAGGGCCTGACACATTGCTATGCCATCAATGAGGTATGCAGCAGACTGCGATGACGTCGGGGAATTCTGACTAGGAAGGACAAGAATTTCATCCGTATTTGCTTCCAGCTTTTTGGCAAGATCTGCTTTGTTGGTCTTCCTCATTGAACCATCGTCGTGGAACATTGAAAGCGGAACAGCTGCCAATTCGTAGGAGAGGACCTTGCGCATATCCACATCACGGTTCTTTGACACTGCAAGCAGTCTTCTGAAGAGTACCTCCGTATCGATCATTATCTTCCCTTCCTTATCACTGGAAAGACACTTCCTCATAGCAGAAAACGTTTTGACTACTGTCTTGGGGATTGGATCCCAGAAATTCCTCTTCTTTTCGTCCCCAAGCCTTTCTTTCGTGAACTGATTGAACATTTCCCGACCCTTTTGTGGCACCCCCTTCATCGACTCTTCGACTTCTGCTGATGCCACCTGACCACTAGTTATATTAACTAGGGAGGTTGCCACACTTTCCAGGTCAAATGGATCTTGGCATTGTTCCTTGATGTATTCCTTGATGACTTTTACATCATTCTGGTCCTTGGTCACTCGAGCATGTCCAAGTTCTTCATGTGTATTCTTGGACTTGGTAGGTGTACACATTTCTTTGAATCGTTCTGCGTATTCCCCGGTTATGTGGCGGGTCAGCAACCAGCGAACTAAGGCTCTTTTCCTCAGTGTGTAACCGATGCCACCACCTTGGCTTTTAGCCTCGCGATTGATACTCTGTTCGAGAGCCTGATCCGTAGGAACGCAGTTGAAAGTCCTTTCTGAGCGTTTCACAACGAAACCACCTTCCGACATGTGCTGAAACATTCGTGGAGCTGACACCTCCAAGTGACGCATTTCCGCAACATAGACTGGGGTGTATCGTGCATAGTTGCTGCGGCCTGCCAGGAAGAAGTACGGTATGACATCAAGGACGGCGGTAGGGTGCATTTCAAAATCAGCCTCACGGTCTACCCGAAGTAACTTCAGGAGGGTGTCACCAGCATCTAGAAAGCTAATCCAGTAACGGAATGTTGCTGATTGTTCTCTTCCTGTGTCCTTGAACTTCTTCATTGTACTGAGAAGAGAGGATGACAAGCGCATTTCAATCTCCTGACACACAGCAGTGCAGGCCTCCGGGGATTGTATGTTGAAGGTATTCTCTAGATCTGCAATTAAGTGCGTGGTCTCATCATCCAACTAGGGCAACTTGTTTTTCATTGCAAAGGTTTCGGCAGCTGATAGAAACAAGTGAAACAGTGCTTCGTGTACCAGTCTGATTCCTCTTAGACCTCTGGCATACTGCTTCCCTTGCAACATCAAACTCACAGACGCATGAGCATACACTTCAGGTACTGTCAGCATGTTGTGGAGACCACCATCACTAAACAGCTTCCCTATACTGGCTATGAAAGCCATAGTGAGATGCATCCCACCAAGCCTCATCGTCACTCGACCAGCCAAGGGATCTGGCTCAGTCCAGAGAATCTGTTCAGCCTTGCTATATATTTCCAGGTCAGCAGTGACCAGAACATGTTCTTGTCCCACTGCATTTGCAATTTCAACCAATTTCAGCAAAGTCGTGTAGATCGTAGAGAAGTCAGAGGGTGGCGCATTAATGAATGGGAGATACCATATTCGAGTCAGTGGAATTTCTCTCTCGCTAACTAGAGAATTGAATCCACCCCAAGCCGGAATACGTGAGGTTTCAGGGGTACTTGCACGGGCCATTTCCCAAATCAAGTCTTTTAGTATCACATCACTAGCAGACTTATCCAGTTCTTTGACTTCCCATTTCACACATGATTCAGGTTTAGTATGGGGTTTGTTGTAGCGTTTGATTTCCTCCTCATCACAGCTCTGTGCATCTAGGGTTTTCAGGTTTGATCTTGGAATGCAAGGTGTTTCTTCTGGGTGCAGGTCAAATGGTACTGAGGCGATTGTGAATGAAGTCATTTGATCCCCAAGACAGTTTCGTCCCAAGTCATATAAGACATAAGTCAATTGGGTATCAGGTCATACCGTAATGAAGTCATCTTGTCTCTTGTCCAACTTGTACACTGGCCATCCCGTACACTAGCCAATCTGTCCTCAAGCGGTCCCTCCTCAAGCCGGCATGACCGCGTGTTTATCGATAAAATGTCATCACAGAGAGAGAAAAGAGAGAGAGAGAGGAGAGAGAGAGAGGAGAGAGAGAGAGAGAGAGAGAGAGAGAGGAGGAGAGAGAGAGAGATAGAGAGAGAGGAAGAGAGAGAGAGAGAGAGAGAGAGAGAGAGAGAGGAGAGAGGAGAGAGAGAGAGAAGAGAGAGAGAGAGAGAGAGAGAGAGAGAGAGAGAGAGAGAGAGAGAGAGGAGAGAGAGAGAGAGAGAGAGAGAGAGAGAGAGAGAGAGAGAGAGAGAAGAGAGAGAAGAGAGAAGAGAGAAAAGAGAGAGAGAGAGAGAGAGAGAGAGAGAGAGAGGAGAGGGGGAGCGAGGAGCGAGAGAGAGAGAGAGAGAGAGAGAGAGAGAGAGAGAGAGAGAGAGAGAGAGAGAGAGAGAGAGAGTAAGAGAGAGATATTGAGAAAAAGAATGAGAGAGAGAGAATAAGTGAATAAAAAGAGAGAATGGGAAGAGGGAAAATGGGAGAGAGGATGAGAGAAGACATAATGAGAGAGAATAAGAGTGCGAGAGAGAGGAAAATAGAGAATGGGAGATATAATAAGATAGACAATGAGAAAGAGAGAGATAGCTAATAGTAAATTACCCGATTTCATGATGTTATTTATTTAGTTAACGCTAATTTATGCATGGTTCTAATTCATTTATCAGAAAAGGAAATATATCAATGGAAAGCTAATTAAATTCCGCTTCTATTGATATTATCCATGTAAAAAGTTTTTGCACAAAATATTCAATGTGGAAAAGTTTAAGTTCATGCATATTTCTTGAAAATCTCATAATGGCATTTCTTTAGTGTGTTTTACGTTTTTTTATTTGATAATATTATAGAACAAACATTTCCGAAGATAACCGTATATATTTTATACTGATAAACATATATTAGGTAGGAAATTACCCGATTTCATGATTTTTTATATTTAGTTAACGCTAATTTATGCATGCCGCTAATTAATTTATCACTAAACTAAATTTATCAATGGAAAGCTAATTAAACTCCGCTTTTATTGATATTCTAAATGTAAAATGTTTGTGAGCAAAATATTAAATGACGAAGAGTTTATGTTAATGCATATTTCTTGAAAGTCTCATAATGGCCTTTTCTTTGTGTGTTTTACGGTTTTTTATTTGATAATATAATAGAACAAACATTTCCGAAGATAACCGTATATGTTTTATACTGATAAACATTATATTAGGTAGGTAAACTTGTACGGGGAGCGGAGTGGGTTGTATCCTTATGGTGTGACGTCACGGGCGATCCACCAGGCCTTATCATCTCGGTGGCCACGCTCTGAGAGACTGTCAAACAGTATACTCCCTACTACAGCTGCCGTGATCAGAGGAGGATATAAAATAGCTTGCGTGAGTGACTTGCAACACAAGAGTTTAGAAAATACATTACATGTCCGTGCATTTATGCATATAAATAACACGTACTGTTGCAATGAGTTTAACCCACTGAGGATATGCTGTCACTTTGTACAAAGGACTTTATTCCAATGCTGACGAACAGGAGTATGTTGATATACCTGATATATAAATGTTCAGAAAAAAACCCATTGTATAGCATGTAAGGCATGAATGGGTATGTATGCTAATATATCTATAATAATATAAGCGAAAGTGTGTCTGTCTGTGTGTGTGTGAGTGTGTGTGTGTGTGTGTGTGTGTGGTATAGGTTCCGCCCCCCGTGGTGCAAACACCTCATATGGCACATTTTTGGAATCAGGTTGACCAGGGGAAGGTCATAAGCCCACTTATGAGATGATCCGATCACTTTATTTTATTTTTATTTTTTAGCAGCCTATTAGCGAGAATTGTGAAAACAAAAGTGGGTTGCGAGAATTGAGGAAGCCTTGATGTAGGGTGATGGGTAATGGGTGAGTGAATGGGTGGGGTGATGTGTAATGGGTGTGGGGTGATGGGTGAGTGAATGGGTGGGGGGTGATGGGTTGGGGGTGATGGGTGATGGGTGAGAGAATAGGTGGGGGGTGATGGGTAATCTATAATAATATAAGCGAAAGTGTGTCTGTGTGAAAGTGTGTGTCTGGTATAGGTTCCGCCCCCCTTGGCGCAATCACCTCATATGGCACATTTTGGAATCGGGTTGACCAGGGGAAGGTTTTAAGCCCAATGATGAGATGATCCGATCACTTTTTTCTTCTTTTTTTTTAGCAGCCTATTAGCGATAATTGTGAAAAAAAGTTTGGGTTTCGAGAATTGAGGAAACCTTGATGTAGGGTGATGGGTAATGGTGAGTGAATGGTGGGGTGATGGGTAATGGGTGTGGGGTGATGGGTGAGTGAATGGGTGGGGGGTGATGGGTTGGGGATGATGGGTGATGGGTGAGGGAATAGGTGGGGGGTGATGGGTAATGGGTGAGTGAATGGGTGGGGGGTGATGGGTAATGGGTGAAATGAATGGGTGGGGGTGATGGGTAATGGGTGAGTGAATGGGTGGGGGGAATACATACATTTCTACATCCATGATTTCAGGAAAGTTAGAAGGGGCTATCTGGAGAGTCCATGTTTGGTGGGCCGAAGGCCCACCAAACACAGGTGGTGGGCCGAAGGCCCACCAATAGCCCTCCGCAGGAGGCCG
>JACEEZ010002153.1:114311-116811 GCA_016584305.1 Chionoecetes opilio
ATCACACCTATCTATCAAAACCTAATGTTTATATGAACTAGCCAAAGCCGCCTCGGGGCCTTTTTGCTAGCTCCTGCGAGGCTATTGTGGGCCCTTCGCCCAACACCTGTGTTTTGGGGCCTTCGCCACCAAACACAGACTCTCCAGATAGCCCCTTCTAGCTTTCCTGAAATCAGGATGTAGAGTAGATACGCAACCCATTCCATCACCCCACCTTCACTTACCCATTAGGGCTATTGTGGGCCTTCTGCCCACCAAACACAGACTCTCCAGATAGCCCCTTCTACTTTCACCCCCCACCCATCACCCCCACCCATTCACTCACCCATTACCCATCACCACACACCATTCACTCACCCATTACCTATCATCACACACACCTATTCCCTCACCCATCACCCAGCACCCCCAACCCATCACCCCCCACCCATTCACTCACCCATCACCCCACACCCATTACCCATCACCCCACCCATTCACTCACCCATTACCCATCACCCCACCCATTCACTCACCCATTACCCATCACCCTACATCAAGGTTTCCTCAATTCTCGCAACCCACATTTTTTTTCCACAATTCTCGCTAATAGGCTGCTAAAAGAAAAGAGAAAAAAGAAGTGATCGGATCATCTCATAAGTGGGCTTAAAACCTTCCCCTGGTCGAGCTGGTTCCAAAACTGTGACATATGATGGGATTCCGCCACGGGGGGCGGCACCTATCGCGGACAGACAGACAGACAGACAGACAGACACGCACACTTTCGCTTATATTATTATAGATGTAATATTTTACATTTCAGAGAAGTGTTCATAAACTACAAAAATTAGAATAAAAATTATGATTTTAAAATTTCTAGTTTTTTTGTCCCAAAGGGGTTTTGTCCTCAGGGCTTTTTTTCCTAGGGGGGTTTTGTCCTAGGGGGGATTTTGTTCTAGGGTTTTTTTCCTAGGAGAGTTTTGTCCTAGGGGGGTTTTGTCGTAGGGGGTTTTGTTCTCTAGGGTTTTTTTCCTAGGGGGGTTTTGTCCTAGGGGGGTTTTGTCCATAGGGGGTTTTGTTCTCAGGGCTTTTTTTCCTAGGGGGGTTTTGTCCTAGGGGGTTTTGTTCTAGGGTTTTTTCCTAGGGGGTTTTGTCCTAGGGGGTTTTTGTCCTAGGGGGGTTTTGTCCTAGGGGGTTTTGTTGTCAGGGCTTTTTTCCTAGGGGGATTTTGTCCCCAGGGGGTTTTGTCTAGTTTTTTTCCTAGGGGGGTTTATTCTAGGGGGTTTTGTTCTAGGGTTTTTTTCCTAGGGGGTTTTGTCCTAGGGGGGTTTTGTTCTAGGTTTTTTTTCCTAGGGGGGTTTTATTTGGGTTTTGTCCTTGGGGGGGTTTTGTTCTAGGGTTTTTTCCTAGGGGGTTTTTGTCCAAAGGGGTTTTGTCCTAGGGGGTTTTGTCCTAGGGGGTTTTGTTCTAGGGTTTTTCCTAGGGAGTTTTGTCCTAAGGGGGTTTTTTGTCCTAGGGGGGTTTTGTCCTAGGGGGTTTCGTCCTAGGGTTTTTTTCCTGGGGGGGTTTTGTCCTAGCGGGGTTTTTTTTCTAGGGTTTTTCCTAGGGGAGTTTTGCCCTGGGGGGTTTTGTCCCTAGGGGGGTTTGTCCAAAGGGTTTTTACCTAGGGGGGTTTTGTCCTGGGGGGGTTTTTGTTCTAGGGTTTTTTTCCTAGGGGGGTTTTGTCCTAGGGGTTTTGTTCTAGGTTTTTTCCTAGGGAGTTTTGTCCTAGGGGGGTTTTGTCCTTTGGGGGGTTTTGTCCTAGGGTTTTTCCTAGGGGGGTTTTGTCCTAGGGTTTTTTCCTAGGGGGTTTTGCCCTAGGGGGGTTTTGTTCTAGGGTTTTTTCCTAGGGAGTTTTGTCCAAAGGGGGGTTTTGCCCCTAGGGGGTTTTTTGTCCTAGGGGGTTTTGTCTAGGGGGTTTTGTCCTAGGGGGTTTTGTCCTAGGGTTTTGTCCTAGGGGGTTTTGGGTCCTAGGGGGGTTTTGTTCAAAGGGTTTTCCTAGGGGAGTTTTGTCCTGGGGGGGTTTTGTCCTAGGGGGGTTTTTTGTCCTAGGGGGTTTTTTTGTTCTAGGGTTTTTTTCCTAGGGGAGTTTTGTCCTAGGGGGTTTTTTCCCTAGGGTGTTTGTCCTAGGGGTTTTTTCCTAGGGGGGTTTTGTCCTAGGGGGTTTTGTTCTGGGGTTTTGTCCTAGGGGGTTTTGTTCTAGGTTTTTTCCTAGGAGTTTTTGTCCTAGGGGGTTTTGTCTTAGGGGGGTTTTGTTCTAGGGTTTTGTTCTAGGGGGTTTTGTCCTAGGGGGTTTTGTTCTAGGTTTTTTTCCTAGGGGGGTTTTGTCTAGGGGGGTTTTGTTCTAGGTTTTTTTCCTAGGCGGTTTTGTCCTAGGGGGTTTTGTTCTAGGGTTTTTTCCTAGGGAGTTTGTCCTAGGGGGGTTTTGTCTAGGGGGTTTTGTTCTAGGGTTTTGTTCTAGGGGTTCGTCCTAGGGGGGTTT
>JACEEZ010002153.1:121811-141811 GCA_016584305.1 Chionoecetes opilio
CTAAACTTTAAATTTATTTATATGTTTGCTTGTGTAATATCGTGGCGCTTAGCACACGTGTCCGTAATGTACGTAATATCTAGCGCTTCGTGTCCTGGTGGAACGCCGACGTGAGTTTCGACAGGGGATGCTTGCAGCCTATGTTGATCTCAAGAAGGCGTTTGACTCAGTGCATCGTGAGTCACTCTGGGATCTTCTGCGACTTCGAGGGATTCCTGCAAGGACTATTGGTTTGATAACTGGTCTGTATTCTGGGACTGAGAGTGCTGTGAAGTGTGGGGCAGGTGTATCCAGCTTCTTTCCTGTGAATACAGGAGTGAGGCAAGGGTGCGTCCTTGCCCCATCACTTTTTCAAAACGCTTGTATGGACTGGGTATTGGACAAGGTTGTAGATCAAAGTGTTGTGGAGCATCCGTCGGCAAACACCAAGATCACTGATCTTGTTTTTGCCGATGATGCAGTAATCTTTGCTGAGTCGCTGGAGGTCCTGGTGATGGCTCTCGAGGCGCTGCACGAGGAGGCAAAGCCTTTGGGACTTGAGGTCTCCTGGCTCAAGACCAAGGTCCAGGTGTTTGGAGACTTACTAGATGAAGCAGTACAGTCTGTTCATGCGTGTGGCGAGGACATTGAGATTTTGGGGAAAGTTTTACATACCTTGGTAGCGCAGTCCATAATGACGGCGGGTCACGTCAAGAAGCCTTACGGCGGATTGGCATAGCCCACGGTGTTATGGACTCGCTCAGCGGGAGTATTTGGCGTTGTCGGTACCTGTGCAGGAGGACAAAGAATCCGGATCTTCAAGTCGCTTGTGATCCCTGTCTTACTCTATGGTTGTGTGAGACATGGACACTAAATAGTGACTTGAAAGGACGAATCAATGCCTTTGGTAATAAGTGTCTTCGCAGAATCATGGGGTATCGCTGGGATGATTACGTGTCAAATCAGCGATTGCACCATGAGACTGAATCGAGGCCTATTACCTGCATAGTCCGTCAGCGCCAACTTCGGCTATATGGGCATGTGGCACGCTACCCTGAAACCGATCCTTCCCATCGGGTTGTATCTGTAAGAGACAATCCGGCGTGGAGGAGGCCAAGGGGGCGCCCACAAGGCTCGTGGCTGGGGCAAGTTGATGTTTCTTGTCGAGAGCTGCTTGGTATGGGAAAGGAGCCTGCATGGGAACTCGCGCGTGGTGACCCCCGGGAGTGGCGTCGTAGGGTGGGCGAGGCGACGCGCCCCCCGGCGTATGCCCCCAATGATTGATTGATTGTGTAATATTATGTTCACTTGTTATTTTCTCCTTTTTTTGTAGGTTTATTGATTTGGGCAAAATATTCGCATATTCGCAAACAACTACGAGTGGGAGTGCGAATGCGAATGCGAATGTGAATATTGAAAAAAACATGCGAATATTCGCAATTGCGAATGCGAATATTCGGTCCATCACTAGTGTGTATGTATGTGTTTGTATGTGTGTGTGTATGTGTGAGTGTGCGCGTGTGTGTGTGTGTGTGTGTGTGTGTGTGTGTGTGTGTGTGTGTGTGTGTGTGTGTGTGTGTATGTATGTGTGTGTGTATGTGTGTGTGAGTGCATGTGTGTATGTATGTGTGTGTGTGTATGTATGTGTTTGCATGTATGTGTGTATGTGTATGTGTGAGTGTGTGTGTGTGTGTGTGTGTGTGTGTGTGTGTGTGTGTGTGTGTGTGTGTGTGTGTGTGTGTGTGTGTGTGTGTATGTGTGTGTGAGTGCATGTGTGTATGTATGTGTGTGTGTATATGTATGTGTTTGTATGTGTGTGTGTATGTGCATGTGTGAGTGTGTGTATGTGTTTGTATGTATGTATGTGTGTGAGTGCATGTGTGTATGTATGTGCGTGTTTGTGTGTAGTATGTGTTTGTGTTTGTGTATGTGTGTGTGTGTGTGTATTCATCTAGTTGTATTTTACAGGGCCTGAGCAACGCTCGTATGGCCCCGTCTCCATATCAACACTTTTATGATTCATCCTTAGTGCTTAGTGTTGGCTGAAGCCACCACCCCGGGAGGCGGGTCACAAACCCCCGGCTAACACCCGGTACCCATTCACTGCTGGGTGGACAGGGGCTCGGGTTTTAAAGAAACAACCCATCTGTTTCCACTCCGCCCGGGGATCGAACCCGGGACTTTTCGGTTGTGAACCGGGTGTGCTACCCTTACACTACGGAGTACCTAAGTGTGTGTGTGTGTGTGTGTGTGTGTGTGTGTGTGTGTGGTGTGTGTGTGAGTGTGGTAATTCTGCATGTGGCAAGCTGTACAAAAATAAACCTGGAACTAGTATATAATAAAAAAATAAAAAATAATAAAAAAAAAAAAAAATTGGATGATATAATCGTTGCGTGGCAGCCACTGGGGCGCTGAACACGTTAGCCTTGGCATGGATGGACACAGCGACTTATATAAGGAAAATAGTAAGTCTTTTACGCTATAGAACATGGTACTTGTGTGATCGAACTGCTCAGGGTTTAATGGAGACCCACACGTTCATGAAGGCCTTATGTAGGAAACGAAAAAAAAATAAAAAATTTAAAACAAATAAAAATAATAATAATACAGTAATAATAGCAATGATGAAAAAACAAATATTAATACTATTACTAATACTAATACAATTAATAATAACAAATATACCAGATTGCATTTAGGCATATCATCTTGTACCCAATGCAAGAACATTGTATACTTACTCAAAGACTACTCTATACAGTAGTCTTTGACTTACTTCATGATGCACCAAACCTCTAACTTCTAGGAGTTCCTCTTCAAAATATACATAATAAGTAATACTATCATTGGTAATAATTTTTGTAAGGCACTACCGTGAAATTAAGTATACTAAAAATCAACACAACTGGTTCAACTAAATGTGCTGTAGCTATATACCATGCAACAACTATGCAATGACACATTTCTCAGCTCACCAAATTGACACATCAATTCTTATACCTGGCTAACAGTTACACTATCACCTTCCTGGTTATATGGCGCTACCTTGACATTCAATCACCCACTTCATCAACCCGCTGAACACACCTGCTCAGGAAACTGCAAGGCTAAACTAAACTACACACTCAGAGCCAAAAAACTAACTATAACTAAATGAAATCAAACGTTATTATGACACCCACCAGATATCAACACTTGACTAATGCATAATGTGACCTACAAAACACACTCATCAGGTTAACAGGCCTTCTTGGGGGCGCCAGTTAGGCCGTTATAATGGCAAAGGACAATAAAGTAAATTAGTAAATCCAAATAGATAAGAATGATATTAACCTACAAGTGAACTGTTGGAAAGTTTTCTTGACAATAATTAAGTCTCTATACTGAACGGTGAGCAAAATTTCTCATCAGGTCAAGGCAAAGTTGCATTTTCAACTCGCAAATCTAAAAGTTCATCTTACCCTCAGGCGGCAAACTCATGGCTGTGAGGAGTGTAAAGGGGGGGGAGAGTGCAGTGGTCTGTTTGTCCCTCCTTGGCAGAGTTTGTCTCCCCATCCTTCCCGTGCTGAGGGAGAAACAGGGCCGTGCAGGGCAGCTCCATGAACTGCCTCGGGATTGGCCGAATGTCCGTGTGAGACACGTTCTCCGTGTTGCCGTAGATCAAGGTAAAGAGACAGAAGGTAACGTCACCTCCCTTTTGCCGCGCTGGGGGAAGTGACGTCAATAAGAATTAAGAGGGCGAGGAGGAGGGTCAGTGAGTCAGAGTGAAAGAGAAGATGGAGGAGGAGGAAGAGGAGGAGGAGAAGGAGAAGGAGGTAGGGGAAGGGGTAGGAGGAGGAGAAGGTAAGGGAAGGGAGGAGGTATGAACATAAGAACATAAGAACATAAGAAAATAAGGCATGGCCTTGCATGTCAGGTGGGAAATGAACTTTGCTTGTCCCGCTAAGCGGCAATAGCGGCACAAGTAAAGGGTCTCGTCCCCAGCTTGTGTGCTAGTTAGAACTCTTCTCTCTCTCTCTCTCTCTCCTCTCTCTCTCTCTCTCTCTCTCGTCTCTCTCTCTCTCTTCTCTCTCTTCTCTCTCTCTCTCTCTCTCTCTCTCTTCTCTCTCTCTCTCTCTCTCTCTCTCTCTCTCTCTCTCTCTCTCTCTCTCTCTCTCTCTCTCTCTCTCTCTCTCTCTCTCTCTCTCTCGAGTACACAATACTGATCAAGGTAAAGAATATGGGTGGCTTACGGGATGAGAGAGAGAGAGAGAGAGAGAGAGAGAGAGAGAGAGAGAGAGAGAGAGAGAGAGAGAGAGAGAGAGGAGAGAGAGAGAGAGAGAGAGAGAGAGAGAGAGAGAGAGAGAGAGAGAGAGAGAAGAGAGAGAGAGAGAGAGGTGGTGAGGCCTGAGTGAGGCCATAAAATATTTGAACGGTGGCGCCGTTGGCGCGATACCCATTGACGTCATGCGCACAAAGGACTGATTTTGCCTCGACGCCCCGGGGAGGTGACGTTACCTTCTGTCTCTTTATCTTGCCGTAGATAGTCCACAAAGAGCACCTGACAGCTGGCGTCGGCTGAGGCAACACAGTCCGCGGGTACCACGTGCCATCTTCAGTGTGTGTGTGTGTGTGTGTGTGTGTGTGTGTGTGTGTGTGTATGTATATGTGTGTGAGTGCATGTGTGTATGTATGTGTGTGTGAGTGTGTATGTATGTATGTGTGTGTGAGTGCATGTGTGTATGTATGTGTGTGTGTGTGTGTGTTGTGTGGTTGTATGTGTTATGTATGTGTAGTAGATGAGAGAGAGAGAGGAGAGAGAGAGAGAGAGAGGGACGAGAGAGAGAGAGAGAGAGAAGAGGAGAGAGAGAGAGGAGAGAGAGAGAGAGGAGAGAGAGAGAGAGAGAGAGAGAGAGAGAGAGAGAGAGAGAGAGAGAGATGAGAGAGAGAGAGAGAGAGAGAGAGAGAGAGAGAGAGAAGAGAATGAGAGAGCGAGAGAGAGAGGAGAGAGGAGAGAGAGGAGCGGTTGACGCCGCTGCGATTTATTTAGTTTAGTTTTAGTGATGTTTGCCTGGTATGTTGTATGTATCAGAAAACGATATATATGTTCAATGGAAAGCTAATAAAATTTGCTTTATTGATATCAGCGCATTTATAGCTGTCCCACAAAGTTCACATGACGCTGGTTTTAAGTGAATGTTAAGTATCATATTTCATTAGGGGTCTACATAATGACCTTTATTAAGTGTTTACTAGTGTTTATGTGAAATCTTATAGAAGCAAGATTACGAAGAGAAAAGCTATGTATACAGTGATAAATGATATACGCGGGGTAAGCAGAGAATCCGGAGGTACTGGAGGGAACGAGGAGAGCCTTGGCGCCAAGATGGCGCCCACAAATCGAGTTGTCGCCTACTCTATTTAATTAGAACTCTAGTGGTGTAGGTGAAGTGTTGTGTGGTAGGTGAGGTGTGGATGGTAGGGAAGGGTCGAGTGTGGTGGTGGGGGTGCAGTCTTGTGGTGGAGGAGTGCGCGTGAGCTGGGAGTATGAAGTAAATGATTTTGGCAAATGGTTGTGAGGTGGGGTGGTGTTATAGTGTGGTAGGGGGGTAAGAGGATGGCGGTTATAGCTTGTGGTATGGGGGAGATATTGGGGTGTTGGTTATAGTGTGGTGGGGGAGATAAGGGATGGAATATGTGGCAAGAAGATGAGGTGTGTTGTGGTTTGGTTTGGATGTGTGGGGGGTAGAAGGCTGGTGTTGTGGGTGTGGGAAGTGGAGTTGTAATGGGTGGTGGTGGAGTGGAGTGTAGTGGTGGGGAGTGATAGTTAGGTGGGGGTGTGAGTGGGTGGTGGGTAGTTAAAGTGGGTGTGAGTGTTATGAGGTGTGTAGAGTAAAGAATTATTAATGAACTATGGGTGTTGTGAGTGGTTTGTGAGGGTGTGTGAGTGGGGTTATAGGTGTTGTTAGGTTGATAGATATTGTAATAATTATGAGTGTGTGAGTGGGTGTAGAGGGTGTTGTGGGGGTATGAAGTGTTGTTTAGAGTTTAAGATATTTATAATCATGAGGTGGTAGTGGGTGAGGGTGTTGTGAGTGGTTGTGAGTGGGTTATGAGGTGTGTAGGAGTTGTTGATATGATTATAATATGAGGTGTTATTAGTGAGTTGTGAGTGGGCTGTGAGGGTTTAAAGTGAGTGGGTTGTGAGTGGTATATGAGGTGTTGTTAAGAGTTATAAGATATTATTATAAACTATGAGGTGTTGTTGGTGGGTTGTGAGTGGGTTATGAGTTGTTGTGAGGGGTTATAAGTGGGTTATAGATTTTATGAGTGGTTATGATGTGTTGTGAGTGGGTTATGAGTAGTTATGATTTGTTGTGAGTGGGTTATGATGTGTTGTGAGTGGGTTATGAGTAGTAAGTGGTTTAGGGGAGGCGGTAGCGGAGTGGTTAGCGTCTCCGACTGGCGTTCTCGGTGACCCGAGTTCGATCCCCGAAGAAACCCAATACCTTTCTGCACCGTCGAGTGGCCTAAGAACACCCACATGCCCTGCCCATCAACTCTACCTTCGACTGCGAGGGCATCGGAGGACACAGGGGCGCGGCATGAGCCTCTAATCACAGGCGTCACTATAAGAATCCTGCCTGCGCCACCACAGGCGAGGGCCAACCATCACAGCCCTCAAGTGTATACCTCCAGAGCCTACCATCCGAGCCCTGGGTCACCACTGCCTACAGGCGCTATAGGCACAACATGTATAAAAAAAATTAAAATAAATAAAAGTTATGATTTGTTGTGAGTGGGTTATGAGTAGCTATGATTTGTTGTGAGGTGTTGTGAGTGGGTTAAGAGGTGTTATGATTTATAAATGAGTAGATTATTAGGTATTGTGACTTGTGAGTGGGTTGTGAGGTGAGTGAAATCCGAGACGCATCATTAACTTTACCTCATATGGTTTTAATAATCAAACACACACACACACACACACACACACACACACACACACACACACACACACACACACACACACACACACACACACACGTAACATTCATCACCACTGTTACATAACCTAAAATTGCGTGCCAGTTTCGCGAAGACACGAAATTAAACCTCGGCCACTAACCCCCCCATAAACCCCCTCCTCCCACAACCCATCCCCCCCCACAACCTCTCCTCTACCTCACCGTAACCTCATTTCACACCCTTTCAACCCCCTACATTTATCTCCACTAACCTCAACATCTCCATAACAGCCTCTTCTTTACTTCCGATATACTCCTATCATCTCCACTCATCTCCTATAGTTTCTTCTTTTACTCCTATGTAAACTACGTCACTATCAGCGATTTTCTATTAGAAACTGAAAGCCTACGAAAATTCGCTTCGATATCCTTCCTGGTTACCGAGTGAACAGTGAAGTTGAAAACAGGCCCTCCGACTTAAGAGCCCTTGTGCAACAGACCGATATTCCGTGCGCAGTCCAGATTTACAGTTGTCTATGCACGAGTATATAAATGTGAAGTAATTTAAAAATAAAATATAAAATATGATAAGATAGACAAATTAAGGAAATCTGAGAGCATGAGTAGCACTATTTATATATATATATATATATATATATATATATATATATAATATATATATATATATATATATATATATATATATATTTATATATATAATTATATATATATATATATATTATATTATAATATATATTTTCTTAGTTGGTAGTACATCTTGATATTTCAGGGTGACAAAGACACTCGTCTTACTTGGGGTTGTTTATGCGCAACGTTTCGCCAAGGCGAAACGTTGCGCATATATATTATATATATATATATATATATATATATATATATATATATATTAATATATATATATATATATATATATATATATATATATTATATACACATAATGCCCTTTGGTTGCCTTACAATTCACCCACCAACAGAAGAGGATCGAGGTCATCCAAAACCAGGCCATGAGGGACCATGCTGGGGCGCCACGCTGGACCAGCGGCTGCGTCATGCAGAGCGAGGCCCGGCTGGTGCCCTTGACCACCAGGACTCAGCAGATTGTGGCCTGTCGGGTGGCCAAGATCCTCCACCAGGTGAGAGAGTCTGCAGCACGGACAAAGCTGAGCACAGTCTTGCCACAAGGGTATGACCTGTCAGCTGGCAACACCTGGCTACGGAGGGTGGCCGAAGCCGCCAACCACCTGCTCGACCTCGACCAGCTACTGCAGGAAGGACCCGATCGTCCTGCCGCCTTCTACGTCGCTCCTCCTCCGTGGCAAGCCCCGACAGTGGAAGTCGTCATCACCGCCCTGCCGGCCAGTAAGGCGCTGTGCACCCGGGCGGAGCTGCGGCAGCACGCACTGAGGGGGATTGCAGAGGCCAACGTCCCAGGCAGCGCCGTCTACTACACGGACGGCTCAGTTGACCCTGAGAGAGGCACGACGGGCGCGGCGGTGGTCACAGGGCAGGAGGTGCTGTCCTGGAGGACGCCCGACCACTGCTCCACTCTGCAGACGGAGCTGGTGGCAATTCAGCACGCCCTGGAGGACGCCCGCTACCGTCGGGAGGAGATGGTGGTCGTCCACTCCGACTCCAGGTCTGCCTTACAGGTCCTGCAGCAGCTGAGCCCACCAACGGACAACGTGCGGGCTCACCACCACTATCCTGGGCCTCGCCCAAAGAATCGCCGCGCAGGGGCGTCACGTGCGGCTCAACTGGGTGCCCAGCCACGTGGGGCTGCGGGAGAACGAGGCTGCTGATGAGGCGGCCCGCGCAATCACCAGGTGGCCTACAGTCACCACCGTCGTTCTGCCCAGCATACAGCAGGGCAAGACGATGGCCGGACGTGCTGCGGCCAACAGCACCGAGCAGCAACACCGGGAGATGGAGGCGTCATCGCAGCAGGCGGCCTGGTATGCCAAAGCCACCGCCTACCGCCCACTGCTTCCCGCCCGCCAGCTTTCCAGGGCAGACGAGGTCAAGCTACACCGACTCCGGCTTGGCTATCGCACCCTGGAGGAGCTGAGGGACGATTTTGAGAGTCGGCAGTGTGACCACTGTGGCAAAGCCTTCTCTATGTTTCTCTTCTCTTCTCTATAGATTGAGACGGCCTTGACTGTGGCCACCTCGCCCGACACCCACTAAGGCACTACCTGCTGTCCTGCCCAGCCACGGCTCAGCTGAGGCAGCAGATCGGCGGCCCAGAGGACGACGAGGATAGGGCAGCCCTAGTGCTCCGGCGGGCACTAGAGGACCTGCCTCGGCTGTTGGTAGTGGTGCGCAGCGCCCCTCTTCCCCGCTGAGCGCACCACGTACTACACAGCGGAACATGGAGCGAGGTGACGAGCCTCGCTCACATGAAGTCGCTCGTGACTCCAGCGGCGGGCTGGTGCCATCGCTCACATAAATGTATAGATGTAAGATTAGTATAAGTATGTAATGTAAGTTTAACTTAAGGTATTATGTAAGGTTACAATAAGGTTTTTTTTCTTTTTTTCTGTAAGAGATGTAAATAAACTTAACTAAAAAAAGGGGGGGGTCAACTCCCGCTCCTTGAGTCCTTTACTCCCTGGTCCCTGAGCTGGGGTGAAGTCAAATGATTTTTACAGATAGATATACATGAAAATAGATAGACAGTATGGATGGTAGCCTACCATCCATACTGCTGGGTACGAAAATGGTTCGATATAAGTACGGAAATAAAATCGAACTTTCGTACCGTACCGAACTTGACGAAATATATCGAACCGTAATATCGAACCGTACTTTTAGCCCTTAAATTACCGTACCGTACCGTAATTTCGTACCGTACCGTAACGAACCACATGCCCTGCTTACAACTCAGTTCCCCGAGTGATCCCAAGTTTCAGGAGTTCTCATGCTGGACTGCAATCCTTCAGTGTTTGTGCCTTGTCACCCTAAACATCAAAGTCACGTTCATTCCTATAATGTCCAAATTCTTTTCTTTTTTTTCGTCTTGCCTGTGTTTCATAAAACTCAATGCTGATGATTAACTTATCAAACACGTTGCCTGCATTTATCTGTTCGTCATTAGTACTAAGTGTAATATGGTGTACGTGCCTTTTTGTTCCCACCAACCATTATGTCAAATGCATTGTTCTCCATCCCTTATATAACCTATTATGGATATCTTTTATTAATTCATAGGTTAAGTGATGGATTCAGGACAGAACACAACCCCTGTGTGCTGTCACTATCGCTCATGATCCTGACGTAAAACTCCACCAATATCTCAAACTGGCGTTCTTAAGTCCTTGTTGACATATCTCTAGTCACTCAAATTAAAAACTGAGGCTCGTGTATATAATATATATTATTAATATTTATATCTATATATATATATATATTATATATATATATATATATATATATATATATATATATATATATATATATATATATATATAATATATATATATATATATATACGATCAGTCTCGCAGCTTCTTTTCGGAACATGGTACCGAAGTTGAGCTCGAACACTGATATGGTAGACAGGGATACTGAACCACCTACCTACCCTTCCCGGGCAGCATATTCACGTTTTGTGATACATTTATGCTCACGTCCTCTCCGCCGCCACCCCTTCTCACGGTCTGGCAGCCAATCAGACAGCAGAGCGCCATATGGGATGCCAAACTTCATTATATAAATTTGTGTTTTTCATGCATGAATAGGTTGAAAATATAGGTTAGGTTAGGCTTGATGAATTCACTGACGGGTGCTAGTTTGTTCAAGTCAGCTGACGATGTTAACAGACCGTGCTGGCGTTTTTTTCTTTTTTTCTGACTGGATTAAGCAAAGTCGATGGAAATTATATGATTGATGATTCTAAAAACACGCGTAAATAGTATACATGTATGCATCTTTGACCTATTCATGCATGAAAAACACTAATGAATATGATGAAGTTTAGAGCAAGGGGAATCTGGCATCCCATGTGGCGGCCAGCAGAGCTGTGTGATGAGCTGCCAGACCACGGGCGACGGGGACGTGGCACAAAACGGGAATATGCGTCCGGGCAGTTAAGCGCGGGAGGTGAAACACCATTAGACCAAGGGAGATAGATGTCTTTGGTAATATTTAGTAGGGGAGCGAGAACCCCTTGAGGAATCCTATGATCCCTGGTGATATCCTATGGTGCTATCACAGGCGTGGGAGCTGACTGTCTTCAGGAAGGCACAGGTGAGGCGGATGACGGCGGGTTTTTACTCAAAAGTTTTGAGTGGCGGCGCCGCTGGAGCAGCCACGGTAGGTTTGGGCAGGATTAAACGTCTTATTACTCGTTATTATACAACTAAGTGATTATGGTGAGATGTTATATACACGTGTCATTATCTATATCAATGTAGCACCGTGTTTCACCTTAAATAAGGGTGATTTAAAGATGTTATGATAAGGCGTGACTGGCGGGGCAGAGTGATGGAGAAAAATTCTTGCCGCGGGGCCGCCCCATGACACGAATATTAACTATTTCAACCCACATACACACCTTCTACCACCAAAACACTAGCAACACAGGCTCCTTACTTATATATCTTACTATCTGATACATTAAAACTCCTTAAAACGCAAACATTCCAAATAAAACGAGAATTAGTTTGAGATGACTGGGACAGAAGGCAGAGAGAGGCAGTCTGGCATGCCATTCTTGCCCGGAAATATGTCTCGCTGACTTGTGATTGGTCGAGAAGTTTTAAAAACAGTTTATCATTGGCTGGTGACTGATGATAGAGCTTGATGACATCATTTATATTTTATGTTTAATTAATGTGCAGTTATGTTATTTTGTGTGCTATTTTCTCTTTCAGAATGGTTTTTCTACAGAATAGGTAGTACAGTGTAGGTAATATAGACGCTGTGTGTTTGTTGTTTGCTATAGCTTATTTTAGCGTGAAAAATAAGTTGTTCTTTTTTTTGTTTTTTTAATTGATGGGGTCCTGGAACCAAACCTATATTTTACCATTAGTTATGTGTTTCGTTATACGAGATTTCGCTTTACGGGTATGCCAGGTGGAACCTAACTGCTCGTATCTTCGGGACCTCCCTGTATATATATATATGCACTCAGTATGAGCGCATAAATCCGGCCGAATATTTCATCAATTGATTGCCATGGCAACAGTTGTGAATAGATTCATCCCCAAATAATCAGTTCGTTCCTTATGACAAATAGACTTGGTTTATACCGAGTTTGGTTCCAAAATCTTATTCGTAACTTTTCGAGAAATCCTGTTACACTAACAGCAGACAGACAGGACAGGACAGCGACCGTCGGTGAAACATAACCCCTCCAACTTCGTTGGCAGATGGTAACAACAACAACAACAACAACACTGGACAGAAACACAAACTTCACTCACAGAGATGGTTTTGATTTTGTCACCCTGCTGCATTGAAGATTGCTCTGTCCAGTGATCACTGCCGCTGTTAAGTAATCGTCAGACCCATTTTTTTGCCACGAATTATGTTGAATGTACATTCAAAACCACCTTATCACCCAAAAATAATTGATTTCAGGTCCTTATTTCCGTAAAAACACGACTTGTGTAAAAAAGCGCGCGAAAAAAAAAAATCTTCCCTCCAATCAGGGCTACGCCTGTTATTGATGACGTCAGAAACAGGGACGGCCGCAGACACTCTGTCTGACACCTGGCGGCAAATGTTATGATGAGCGATTGTACTTCGGTGTCAGACAGTGAATCTGTCGCTGTGACAGATTTAGAGACGATGTCAATCTGACAACGAAAAGAAATGACCGCTGGTCGCGGTATGACTATGAGAAAAACGAACCTCAGATGTCTGGGATCCTACTGTTTGAGCCCGAGTACGAGGTGGATTAACAGGTGTTAGCAGAGGCTGAGGTTCAGCAGGAGGACACTGGCACTGTCTCCAAACCTGGATGGTCAAATAAGGTTAAAACATGTGGTGTGTGGCAATCACAATGAAGGTACTTTCGAGAAAAATCCTATGGTTAGTTTTGGAGCTACAGTCAAACGTCATACTCGGAAACCACATACTAGCATTGAACTACAGCATCGAGTTGGAAAATATGCGGGGCGGGAAGCAGAAAGTGGACAGCCACACACCAAGGTTCTCTCACCACAGGGACACGCCCACTCCACAACTGGTTTACTTGCGGTTTACTTGGTGTGTAAGGAGGCACAGCCTCACAGTCGTGGTGGTCCACCGCTTGATGCAGTCCTGGCGTCCCTGCTAACAGGGCCCCCTGGTCTGGTATGGTGTTGGCCTAAGTCACGGTTCTTACGGGGGGGCGCCGCCCTTGCCAGCACACCCGTGTACACAGGCGCACCTCCACTCGTCGTCCCCAACCTACACACTGGTAGGCGAACTAGTCACGCTGCACATTTTCGCTGTCTTTCAACCCGCGGTACACTACACACAGTTCCTCAACAAACAATCTGCTCGCCCAAAACACGATAGGCGTGTATCACCCTACACACGCACTCCTTTTCGTGTGCAAAACTTTCTCGAAAGGCACAGCTTCTTGCTGCACCCATAAAGGATGCATGCATGGTTGGCATATAGCAAATAAAAATCAATCTCAGAAACCCCAAATATCTTCAAGTACTATAATCTCTGTGTTTACGGCCTATGATCAAGCCGCGGAAGGTGAGCCTCCCTGATGCTACGTCACCGAGCCTGAGGCATGAGCGTCTGCAAACCTTGAGGTGTTTTGAAAACTCGAGGGCGGAATTTGCAGATTTTTATTGAGATTATTTTAAAGGCTTACTGGATACAAACAAGGGGGGACGACGTATGTTGATATACTCGTTAATGGCTATGATTGATTGCATAAATCAGGAATGATGAAATGGTCTGGGACGATACTTTAAGTAGTGAAGATATTGTGATTGGGTAGTGATGACGAGGAATGCACCAATCAGCTGCCCGTAGCATAGAATGGGAGTCAGGGGGCGTGGCTTTCTTATGCATTTTGGACCATTATAAAATAAAATTAGACATAGAGAGTAGATTGCAAAACCCATGTTACTTATAACCCCCATGGTACTAAACCCCATGTTTACTATAACCCCCAGGTTACTATTAAAACCCCATGTTACTATAACCCCCATGTACTATAAACCCATGTTACTATAACCCCCAGTTACTATAAACCCCATGTTACTATAAACCCCAGGTGTACTATAACCCCATGTTACTATAAACCCCAGTTACTATTAAACCCCATGTTACTAGAAAAAACCCATGTTACTAAAACCCCATGTTACTATAAACCCCATGTTAATATTAAACCCCATGTTACTATAACCCCATGTACTATAACCCATGTTACTATTAAAAACAATGTTATATAACCCCCATGTTACCTATAACCCCCATGTTACTATATACCCCAGTTACTATAACCCCATGTTACTATAACCCCCATGTTAATATAAACCCCATGTTACTATAACCCCCATGTTACTATAACCCCCATGTTCACTATAAACCACCATGTTACTATAAAACCCCTGTTACTATAACACCATGTTACTATACACCCAATGTTACTATAACCCCCATGTTACTATAACCCCATGTTACTATAAACCCCATTACTATAACCCCCATGTGACTAAACCCCATGTTACTATAAACCCCTGTTACCTATAAACCCATGTTACTATAACCCCCATGTTACTATAAAACTAATGTTACTATAACCCCATGTTACTATTAACCCCCTGTACTTATAAGATGTTTTACTATAACCCCCATGTACTAAAAGCCCCTGTTACTAAACCTAATGTTACTATAACCCCCATGTTACTATAAACCCCATGTTACTATAAACCCCAGGTTACTCTAAAACCACCATGGTACTATAACCCCCTGTACTATTAAACCCCATGTTACTATAACCCCCCATTGTATATAACCCCCATGTTACTATAAACCTAATGTACTATAACCCCCAATGTACTATAAACCCCCATGTTTCCTATAAACCTAATGTTTACTATAACCCCAGTTACTATAACCCCCCATGTTACTATAAACCCTAATGTACTAAAACCCCATGTTATATAACCCCATGTTACTATAACCTAAGTACTAAAACAAAAAAAAAAAAAAAAAACCCCCATGTTACTATAACCCCCATGTGACTATAAAACCCCATGTACTCTAACCCCCATGATACTATAAACCCCATGTTACTAAACCCCCATGTTACTATAAACCCATTTTACTATTAAACCCCATGTTACTATAACCCCCAGTACTATAAACCCAATGTTACTATACCCCCATGACCCCCATTTTACTATATAAACCCCATGGTTACTATAACACCCATGACTATAACCCCCATGTTACTATTTAAACCCCATGTACTATAACCCCCTGTTACTTTTTTATAACCCCTGTTACTATAACCCCCATGTTACTATAACCCAGTTACTAATAAAACCCATGTTACTATAACCCCCATGTTACTATAAACCCCAGTTACTATAACCCATGTTACTATAAACCACCACCTGTTACTATAAACACCATGTTACTATAACCCCCATGTTACTATAAACCCCTGTACTATAACCCCCATGTACTATAAGCCCATGTTACTATAAAAACCCCCATGTTACTATAACCCCCATGTACTATAACCCCCAGTTACATAACCCCCATGTTACTATAACCCCATGTTACTATACACCCCATGTTACCTATAACCCCCATGTTACTATAAACCCCATGTTACATAAAAAACCCCATGTTACTAACCCCCATTGTTACTATAACCCCCATGTTACTATTAACACCCAGTTACTATAACCCCCATGTTATATAAACCCCATGTTACTATAACCCCCATTGTTACTATAAAACCCCAGTACTATAAAACCCCATGTTACATAAACACCATTGTTATATAAAACCCCATGTACTATAAACCCATGTTACTATAACCCCATGTTACGATAAAACCCCCATGTTACTATAACCCCCATGGTACTAATAACCCCCCATGTTACTATACAACACCATGTTACTATAACCCCCATGTTACTATAACCCCCAGTTACTATAACCCATTTACTATAACCCCCCATGTTACTATAACCCAGTATATAACCCCCATGTTACTATAAAACCCAGTACTATAACCCACCATGTTCTATAACACCCCAGTTACTATAACCCCCATGTTACTAACCCCAATGTTACTATAAACCCCATGTTACTATAACCCCATGTTTTACTATAACCCCCATGACTATAAACCCCATGTACTATAACCCCATGTTACTATAACCCCCATGTATATAAAACTAAGTTACATAACCCCATGGTTTACATAACCCCCCATGTTACTATAAAACCTAAGGTTACTATAACCCCATGTTACGATAACCCCCAGTTACTATAAACTAATGTTACTATAACCCCCATGTTACTATAAACCCAGTTACTATAAAACCCCATGTTACTATAAACCCCATGTTACTATAACCCCCATGTTACTATAAACCAAATGTTACAATAACCCCATGTTACTATAACCCCATGTACATAAAACCTAATGTTACTATAACCCCATGTTACTATAACCCCCATGTTTACTATAACCTAATGTTACTATAACCCCAGTTACTATAACCCCCTGTGACTATAAACCTAATGTTACTATTAACCCCCATGGTGGTTACTATAAACCCCATGTACTATAAAGCCATGTTAATATAAAACCCCATGTTCACTATAACCCCCCATGTACTCTTAAACCCATGGTTACTATAACCCATGTTACTATTAAACCCATGTTACTAACCCCCATGTTACTATAAAACCTAATGTTACTATAACCCCATGGTACTATAAACCCCATGGTACTATAACCCCCATTGGTATATAAACCCCATGTTACTATAACCCCATGTTACTATAAATCCCCATGTTACTATAAAACCCCATGTACTATAAACCCATGTTACGATAAAAACCATGTTACTAATAAACCCATGTTACTATAAACCCATGTTACTATAAACCCCATGTTACTATAAACCCCATGTTACTATAACCCCCATGTTACTATAAACCCCATGTTACTATAACCCCCATGTTACTATAACCCCCATGTTACTATAACCCCCATGTTACTATAAAACCCATGTTACTATAACCCCATGTTACTAACCCCCTGCTTTACTATAACCCCCATGTTACTATAAAACCCATGTTACATAAACCCATGTTATATAACCCCCAGTTACTATACCCCCCCATTTTACTATAAACCCCCATGTTACTATAACCCACATGGTACTATAAACCCCATGTTACTATTAAAACCCCATGTACATAAAAAACCCATGTTACTATGAACCCCCAGGTCTATAACCCCATGTTACTATAAACCCCATGTTACTATAACCCCCATGTTACTATATAAACCCATGTTACTGTAAATCCCATGTTACAATGAAAATCCATGTTACTATAAAACCCCCATGTTCTATAACCCCCATGTTACTATAAAACCCATTTACTATAAACCCATGTACTAATAAAACCATGTTACTATAACCCCATGTTACTATAAACCCATGTTACATAAAACCCATGTACTATAAACCCCATGTTACTATAAAACCCCATGTTACCACATAAACCCCATGTTACTATAAACCCCATGTTGACTATAAAAACCCATGTGACTATAACCCCAATTGGTACTATAAACCCCATGTTACTAGAAACCCCATGTTAAAAAAAACTTATAACCCCCATGTTACTTAAACCCCATGTTAACAAACCCCATGTTACTATTAAACCCCCCATGTTACTTATAAAACCCATGGTACTATAACCCCCATGTATATAAAAAAAACCCCTGTACTATAACCCAGGTACCTAAAACCCATGTACTATAACACCCACATGTTACTATAAACCCAGGTTACTATAAACCCATGTTACTAAAACCCACAGTTACTATAAACCCCTGTTACTATAAACCCATGTTACTATAAAACGCCATGTTACTTATAAACCACCATGTTACTATAACCCCCATTTTACTATAACCCCATTGTTATATACCCCCCATTGTTACTATAAAACCCATGTTACTATTAAACCCCATGTTACTATAACCCCCATGTTACTATAACCCCCATGTTTACTTAAACCCCATGTTAATATAAACCCCATGTACTATAACCCCATGTTACTATAAACCCCATGTTACTATAACAACCCCTGTTACTATAAACCCCATGTACTATAAAACCCATGTTACCATAAAAACCCCATGTTACTATAAACCCCATGTGACTATAAAACACCCCATGTTACTATAAACCCCATGTTACTATAAAAACCCCCATGTTACTATAAACCCATGTTACTATAAACCCCATGTTACTATAACCCCATGTTCCTATAACCCCCATGTTAACTATAAACCCCATGTTACTTATAACCCCCATGTTACTATCAACCCCATGTTACTATAACCCCCATGTACTATAAACCCATACTATAAACCCCATGTTCTATAAACCCATGTTACTATTAAAACCCCCTGTTACTATAACCCCCATGTTACTATTAACCCCATGTTACTATAACCCCCCATGTTACGAGTAAAAACCCATGTTACCTATAACCCCCATGTACATAACCCCCCTGTTACTATAAACCACATTGTTTTACTATAAACACCATGTTACATAACGCACATGTTACTATAACCCCCATGTTACTTATAACCCCAATGTTACTATAAACCCCATGTTACTATAAAAACCCCATGTTTACTATAACCCCATGTTCTATAACCCCCATGTTACTATAAACCCCCTGTACTATAAAACCCCATGTTACTATAAACCCCATGTACATAACCCCCATGTTTACTTAAACCCCAGGTTACTATAAAACCCAATGTTAATATCAATCTCCCATGTTACTATAAAAACCCCTGTGACTATAAAACCCAGTTACAATGAACCCTGTTACTATAAACCCCATGTTTACAATGAAACCATGTTACATAAACCCCATGTTACAATGAAACCCATGTACTATTAAACCCCATGTTACAATGAAACATGTTACTATAACCCTATGATACTATAAACCCATGGTATAAAACCCCATGTTACTATAAACCCCATGTTACTATAAACCCCATGTTACTATAAACCCCATTGTTACTATAAACCCCTATGGGACATAGAAAACCCATGTTACTGATAAAAAACCCGTTACTATAAAAACCCTTACATAAAAACCCGTATTACTATAAAAAACCATGTACTATAAAAAAACCAATGTTTACTATAAAACCCGTACTAAAAAACCTATGTTACTATAAAAAACCAATGTGGATTATAAAAACCCATGTTACTATAAAACCCATATAATAGTAAAAACTCATGTTACTATAAACCCTCTGTACTATAAAACCGTGTTACTATAAAAACCATGTTTACAATGAAAACCCATGGTACAATAAAAACTTCATGTTACTATGAAAACCCAGTTACTATAACAACCATGTTACATAAAAAATCCCATGTTACTATACAACCCTGTTACTATAAAAACACATGTTACTATAAACCCGTTACTATAAAAACCCATGTTACTATAAACCATGTTACTATAAAAAACCCTATTACTATAAAACCATTGTTACTATAAAACCCAGACCATAAAAACCTATGTTACTACATAAAACCAAAGTTATTATAAAACCCATGGTTACTATTACAAAAACCCGGGTACTATAAAGCCCATGACTATAAAACCGTAAATAAAAACCCATGTTACTATAAAAACCCCATGTTTACTATATAAACCCATGTCTACTATAAAAAACCCATGTTTATTATAAAAACCCATTTTACTATAAAAAACCATGTTACTATAAAAAAACCCATGTTACTATAAAACCCATTTACTATAAAACCCTGTTAATATAATAACCTTCCGTACTAAAAAAAACATGTT
>JACEEZ010002153.1:146811-151858 GCA_016584305.1 Chionoecetes opilio
AACACACACACACACACACAGTACACACTTCAAGGGGGGGTTTCAGCCCATTTCTTGTTGTTTCTTTTTTTTATTTCTTCGTTTTCATTTTGTTTCATTTCCTTTTTTTCAAAATCAATTCCTTTGTTTTTTTTGCATCATTCCATTTCACTTTGTTTTTTTGTTTCATTTTTATTCTTTGTCTTTCATTCATTTTTCCTCTCTCACATTTTTTTTTTTTCTTTCTTTTTTCTTCAAGTCATTTCTTTTTGTCAACTTTATTCTTCTTTTTTTCAATCTTCTTTTCCTTCCATTTTTTCATGTTTTCTGTTGTTTTTCAATTTTTCACAATCACACACCACACCACACACACACACACACACACACACAGTCACCACACACAATACAACACCACACACACAAACACACACACCAACACACAGTCACCACACACATACACACCACAGCCACACACACACAACACACACACACACACACAAACACCACACACACACACACACACACACAGTCACACACACACACACACACACACACACCACACACCACCAACACACAGTCACACACACACACACATCACACCCACAACACACAGTCACACACACACCACACACACATTCACCCACACACAAACACACACACACAGTCACCACAACACACACACACACACACACACAACACACAGTCACCACACACACCACCACAACAACACCACAGTCACACACACACACCACACACACACACACACACACACACACACACACAGTCACTACACAGTCCACACAACAAGATCTTTAAAATAATTATATTAATAATAAAATAATAATAATTAAGGGTAGGGCGAGAGAGTCAAGGGCTGGATGGTAGGTCAGGAGGTTCAATTGAGGGCTGTGAGGTTGGTCCTTGACCGTGGTGGCGCAGGGCAGGATTCTTATAGTGAAGCGTGTGATTAGAGGTCATGCCGCCCCCCTGTGTCCTCCGATGCATCTCTATAGGTAGAGGTCGAAGGTAGAGTTGATAGGCAGGGCAGTGTGGGTGTTCCTAGGCCACTCGACCCCCGGTGCAGAAGGTTTTGGGTTCTCAGGGACTCGAAATCTGAGTCACCGAGAACGCAGTCGGAGACGAAACCCACTCTGCTGACCGCCGCGCTCTCATAGATATATGAAAAAAATTAAAAATATATATATATATAGATGTATAGATATATATGAGATATTGAGATATATATATATATATTTATATATAAACTACATATATATATAATAGAATATAATATATATTTATACTATAATAACATACATATATATATATATATATATATATATATATATATATATATATATATATATATATATATATTTTATATATATATATATATATAAATACATATATATTTATAATATATATATAGGAAACATAATATATATAACATATATTAATATAACACATATAGTATTAATATATATATATTATAATATATATAATATATATATATATATATATATAACATATACACATATATATATATATTTTTTAATATAAATATAATATATATTTATTTTTATAATATTGATTTTTTTTTAAATCACAAAGGACTAACCAAGAGCACACCAAAATTAGTAACCAAAATCGCTTAGTTGCCAGGTCCCTATAAAGAAGGACAGTTATTAAACAGAGAGACAAAAATGAGGTGTGTGCCCAATTTAGTCGGGAGGTGTCTTGTCACTTTCTTTGAAAAGATGAAGTCGTAGGAAAGTGGAAAAAATAGAAACAGGAAGAGAGTTCCAGACTACCAGTGAAAGGGATGTAAGAGTCTAAAACATACTGATAACTCATGCATTTGGACGAGGACAGAATAGGAATGAGATATGAGTGAAGTCTTGTGTAGCGAGGCCGCGGGAGTGCGGGGAGGCATGCAGTTAGCAAGTTCAGAAGAGCAGTGGAGCATGAAAATAACGGGTAGGAAGCTAGCAAGAGAAGCAACATTCCGGCCGTAGATTTAAAGATTGAAGACAGTCAGTCAGAGGAGAGGAGTTTGATGGGACGAAAAAAGCTTTGACTCCACCCGTTAGGAGAGCCTGTATGAGTGGATCCTCCCAAAACATGTAGAATACTCCATTTACATGGGCGGATAAGCCCAGTAGAGAGCACGCAATGTAGTGGTAGTAGTGGTGGTTAGTAGTGGTAGTATAGTAGCAGTAGTAGTAGTAGTGGGGGTATTGGTGGTGTGGTGGTAGTTAGTGGTGGTGGTGGTAGTATTAGGATTAGTATTAGTAGTAGTATAGTAGTAGTACACTACTACAGTACAGCTAGAAAAGAAAAAAGGACGGTAAGTAGTATAGTAGTAGTAGTTAGTAGTAGTGGAAAAACTATATATATATATATATATCTATATCATATATATATATATCTATATCATATATATATAATATATATATATATATATAATATATATATATATTATATATATATATATAAATATATATATATTATTATTATATATTATATATATATATCTATTATATTATAATTATATAATATATAATATATATATATATATAGAAAGATATATATATTATATATATAATATATATATATATAATATATATTTATATATATAATAATATATATATATATATTTTTTTAATATATATATATAATATATATATATATATATATATAGTATATATATATACTATATATATTTATATAATATATATATATATATATTTTATTATATATATATTATATATATATATATATATATATATATATATTCATATATAGATATATAGATATATAATATATATATATATATATTATATATATATATATATATATGTATATACCAGTGGGCGTCACCGCGGGGGGGTAAGGGGAGTTAGCCCCCTAAGTCAAGGACTCAGGCCACCCCAAAATGCTGCTAGTATCCTGCTACCCAAAAACAATAAAAGGGAATATTTATCACAATTTTCACATGCTAGAGCAAAGTGGGAGGCAGGGTAACACAGGAACGGGAGCAGGTTTAAACACAGTGGAGGCAGGTTAAGGCACGTGGGTGGCAGGGTAACAAAGACGGAGGGCAGTTAACACAGGATGGGAGGCAGGTTAAGCTAGTGGGTGCCAGGGTACGGCGAGTGGAGGCAGGGTAACACAGGACGGGAGGCAGGTTAACACAGTGGAGCAGGTTAAGGCCAGGGGTGCAGGGTAACACAAGACGGGAGGCAGGTTAACACAGTGGTATGCAGGGTAAGGCAGGGGTGCCAGGGTTTAAGCAAATGGAGGCAGGCTAAAACGGCTTTTAGTACGTTATCATGAGCTTCTACTTTATTCTGTGTAACTACAGTATCCATTGTACCTGTTTTTGTGCACAAAGGGAAATACCTGAATATATTGTTAAGTTTATTTTATATATTTGTTCATTACCAAGATAAAACCTTACTGAGAAACAAACCAAAAGACCACATTGGGCAATCCTTTGGTGTTTGTTAGTGGACGAGAAAATGGCAAATTTCTATTATGTGTGATTTAACAGAATAAACTTTTCTCAGATTATCAATTTAGTTAATATGGTATGATGCATGGATATTACTCTATTAATTATGGGTCATGTAATTAAGCTTAATTCCACTTTCTCTCTTGGGGCCTCAAAAATTAACCTGGAATGCCTTAATTTCAAAATTACCCCCCGACCCCCCCCACCTGGATAGGCCCTCACCACCCCGGGGCTAAAGCCCCCCCAATTTTTTTTTCCCCCTGGTGACGCAACTGTATATATAGATAGATATATAGATATATTATAGGAGATATATATAATATATTATATATATATATATATATATATATATATTATTATAAATTATATATATATATATTATTATATATATTAATATATATTATATATATAATATAGAATATATATCATATATATATATATAATATATATATGAGATATATATATATATATATAGTAATATATATATATATATCCAGCCACCAAGCAAACCACAAAGATTGTAATAGGTGACCCCAGCAAGGGACGCTAAGTCCTAGGACAGTCAATTTGGTTTTACAGATTTCTCTCCTCTGCGCGAGCGCGCACCACCCATCACCCACACCCACCCATCACCCACTCACCCACCCCACCACCACCCACACACCAATCCCACACCCACACCCACACCCACACCCACACCCACACCCATACCCACACCAACACACCCACCACACCTCCACACACACACACCCACACACCCAGAACACACACACACCCACCCACACCCCCCCCCCTCCCTCCCCCTCCCACCCACACCGACACCACCCATACCCACTACAAACACCCACCACCCAACCACACCCCCAACCCACCACCCACACCCACCCACAAACCCACCCCTACCACCCCCACACCCACCCACCCCCCCACCCACCAGCCCCCCCCCCACCCACACCCACCCACCCAACACCACCCACCCACCCACCACACCACACCCAACCCACCCACACCACACCCACCCACCACCCACACCACCACCACCACCCAACCACCCACCCACCCACCCCCCCACACCCACACCCACCCACACCCACACCCACAAACCCACCCCCACCCCCACAACTACACCACCCACCCACACACACCCAACCCACCCAACCCCACCCACCCACCCACCCACACCCACACCCACAACCCACCCACACCCCCACCCACCCACCCACAACCACCCACCCACCCACCCAACCCACCCCCACCCCACACCCAAACCCAAACCAAACCCCACCCCCCACCCCCACCCCACACACCCACCCACCCACCCACACCCACACCCACCACTCACCCACACCCACCCACCCACCCCACCCACACCCACACACACCACACCACACCAACCCATCCACTCACTCACCCACCCACCCACCACCCACACCCACATCCACCGACCCACACATCCACCCACCACCCACCCAACCATCCACCCACCCACCCACCATCCACCCAACCCACCCACCACGCACCCACCCAGCCAACCACCCACCACCACCCACCCAC
>JACEEZ010002154.1:5000-14817 GCA_016584305.1 Chionoecetes opilio
TTATTTATGAATTTTCATGGTTTTCACGATTTTAATTTCAGTATTTAAATTCTTTTTAAAAAGTATTTAAAAAACATTTTATTTAATACTAATTTAAAATAAAAATATAAAAAACTTTTATCCCGTTAATTACCAAAAACCTAAATTTAAAAATCTTTAATTACTCAAGGGTAATTGATAAAATTTAAATTTAAAAAACAAAGGGAAAATATCCCTTTTTCATTTATCAAACAAATTTTGTATTGTTTAACAAAATTAATCAATTCATGTTAAAAAATTGTTTCGTATTTAAAATGTATTTACAAATTATTTTAAAAAAAATTTCCCAAAATGTATTTAAATTTTTTTGGTATTTAGATACATTTCTCCTATGATTTAGTATTTTGATTTTTTAAAAACTTCAATGTATTTAGTGCCCAGCTCTGCCCAAAAACTTTTACCCCTCATTTTAAAAAACACCCCCTACGTAAAATAAACAACCCCCATTACTACCACACTCATTATATAACCCCCATTTCTTTCCACACTCATATATCTCAATTCCCAAAATCATTAACCTTTCCACACCCATACCCCAAACTCATTTCTCCCACACCAAAACCCCATAAATTTATTACTCAAAAACCCATACCTCAAACCCCTCATTACTCCAAAACTCATACCCAAATCAAATTTCCCAAAAAACCCCACCCACCACCATTTCTCCCCCACTCATACCCCAATCATTACTCAAACACCCAACCTCCCCCACTCATTTTCTCCCCAAAAACCCTACCCCACCAAATCATTAAAAAAAACACCCAAAACTCACCCCTTCATTTCTCACACATCCCTACCCCACCCCCTCATTACTCAAACATCCAACCCACCACTCATTACCCCACATTAATACCCCTTTAAAACATTAATCACAAACCCCTACCTAAACCCAAACATACTCACACATCCCCCAAACCCCCACCACTCATTTCTCAACACCCTTCCCCCAACCCCCCCTCAAAAACCCCTCATTACTCCCACACCAAAACCTCCCAATCATTTCTCAACACCAATACCTCCCCCACCCTTACCCCCACTCCCTACCCCACCCCCATTACTCAACACCCAAAACCTCACCATCATTACTCCCAAAAATATAGTCACCACTCATTACCCCCACTCATACCCCACCACCCCAATACTCACAAAACCATAAACCCCACCCCCTCATTTCTCCACAAATTATAGGCCCCCCACTCATTTTTTCCCACACTCATACCTCACCACTCCCTTACTCCAAAACCATACCCCACCACTTTCCCTTACAACCCCCTCCCCAAAAAAACCCTTTTCCCACATTTATACCTCACCACTATTTTCTCCCCCAAACCAAAAACTCAAAATCTTACTCCCCCCAAATTTATTTCCTCCCACTCATTTCTCCCCCACCATACCTCAACATTTTCTCCCAAACTTATTTGCTCAACCCTTCATTACTCCCCCACTCATACCTCACACTCATTTTTTTCCAAAACTCCCTACCTCACCACTCATACCCCAACCCATACCTCACCCTCATTTAAATCCCACCCATACCTTACCCCCATTACACCCCACCCATTTCCTTTACCCTCATTAAAATACCACACTCATACCTCACCCCTCAAATTTCTCACACCCCCCATACCCCCACCACTCATTTCTCCACACCCATACTACCACTCATTAATCACCCCACTCATTTCCTCAACCCCTCATTTTACCAAAACTCATAGCTCACCCCTCATTTCTCCCCCCATTTATACCTCACCTCATTTAATTTAACCCCCCATACCCCACCACTCATTTTCCCCCCCCCCAAAACCTCCCCACTCATTACTCCCCACCCCATACCTTAACCATCATTTTCTCCAACCCAAACCCCAACTTATTACTAAAACATTATAACCCCCAAACCCCTCATTACTCCCCCACCCATACCTCACCATCATTTTCCCCCCCACCATAGTCCCCCCAATCATTTCTAACACCTAACCTAAACCCCTCATTTTTCCCAAAACTAACCCCACCCCTCATTACCCCCCCCCAACCCCCCCCCCCCCCCACCATACCCCACCCCTCATTTTTCCAAAACACCCAATTTTTTCACCCCATTACTCCCCACCCCCACCTCAAAACTCATACTCCCACACCCAACCTCACCACTCATTCTTTCCCCCACCCCTACCCCACCACTCATTACTCCAAAAACCCCTTTCCCTCACCAATCAAATTTCTACCACACTCCAATTAAAATAATTTCCCCAAAAACTCAACCTCACCCCTCCCTTACTCACACACCCCTACTCACCACCATTTCTCCCCACCCCTACCCACAATAATTCCCAACACCCAAAAGCTCAAACCCCCATTACCCACACACCCAACAAAACCACCACTCAATTTTCTCACACACCATAACCCCACCCCATTCCCACAACCCATTTCCTCACGACTCATTACTCCCCCACCCCCACCTTTACCACCCTTTCCCAACCCATACCTCAAACCAAACCCTTATCCCACACCCATCCCCACCACTCTTACTACCCCCACTCAGACCCCCACCAAACCCCAACTGCCATTACCCACAATCCCCCTAAGCACCAACCCTACCACACACCCTACCCCACCCCATACCCACACCCCAACCCCACCCCTATTACTCCCCCACCCATACCCCACTTTTTAGTACTCCAAAAACCCCTACCTCACCACTCATTTTCCCCCCAAACCCCTACCCACCATTAAAAACCCAAATCCCCCTCAAACCCCACTAATTATTTTCCCCCCAACCCCAAAACCCCCCACTCATTACCCCACAATCCAAAACCCGCAAAACAACCCTACCCCCCTCAACCCCCAAAAAATACCCACCCAAACCCCCAACCCCCCACCCCTCCCAAAAACCCACCCCTCATTAACCCCAATCCATACATAACCAACATAACACAACCCCAAATACCGCACCCCCAAACTCACCAACAAAAAACAATTTCTCCCCACCTCATTTCTCACCACTTATTACTCCCAAAATCCCTACCTCACCACTCATTATTTACAAAACCATACCTCACCCCCTCATTTTTCCCACAATCTATCACCAAAATCATTTAAATTTTACTCACCCCCAATCAACCTCAACCCCCTTTATTACTCCGAAACCCAAAAGCCACCACTTTAATTTCACCCATCTAATCACCCCCTTCATACACCCACTTATACCCTCCCATTGTACTCCCACACCCCCTTTCCCCACATTATTACCCCACAACCCCAAACCCACCAATCATTTCCCCAACCCCCCATACCCCACCACCCTTACTACCCCACTCAGGACCCACACTCAACCCACCAACCCAAAACCCCACTCCATACCCGCCCCCCAACCCAAATCACACACCCAACCCCCAACATTTCTCCACACTCAAGCCCCCAACCCAAAACACACTATACCCACCAACCCCTTTTCCCCAACCCTACCCACCCGGGCAATTTAAACCACACCCAACCCACTACCCCCATTTCCCCACACAAAACCCCCAACCCAAACCCCCCACCCTACCTCACCAAATTAAAACTCCCACAACCCCAAACCCACCATCATTACTCCCCCACTCATTACCCCACTCATACCTCAACCCCTCATTTCTCACACATCCATACCCAAACCATTACTCACACACCCCTACCCCACCACTATTTTTTCCACACTCATAGGTCACCATCATTAATCACACACTCATTTTCCTCACCAAATCTTTCTCCGAAATTTATAGTCACCAAATCATTACAAACCCCTCAAGCTCAACTCATTTTAACCCCCTTTAACCCACTACTAAATTTTCCCCCACCCCTTTCCCATACTATTAACCCCCCCCCCCATACCCACCCCCATAAAATCCCAACCCCCCTACCCCACCACCCTTTCTCCCCCAACCATACCTCACCACTCATTAATTACACATCCAAACCCACCACCAACAACCTCCAACCCCCCACTCATTTCCCACAATACAACCTCACCCCCATTTCTCCACACTCATTACTCCCACCAACCCCCATAACTCACACCCCCATTTCCTACCATATTTTCACCACCATTTCCCCCCATTACTCCCCATCCCCCCATTTACAATAATAATATTACTAAAATATTAATATACAAAAAACAGTAAAAAAAACAAAAACCCCCTTTTTAAGAGAACCTGAAGAAAACCCTAACCCCAATTTCATTAAAATCCCCCATTTTTAGCAAAAATTTTTCTAAAAATACTTAAAAATTTATACCTTTTTTTTAAAAATTCCTTTTTTAAAATTAATTAAACATCCCAATAAATTCTTAATAAAAATTAAACCCCTAAAGAACTCACAATAAAAAATTTCCCAAAATCATTTTCCCCCCATATTTTTCCCCCTATAAAATCATTTCTCTTCCCAGTTTTTTGGTTCCCTTAAAATTTTCAAAACAAAACTTTCCCTTTCCTTTTGGACCAAGTATTAAAAAAATTACTTTTAAAAATTTACCCTTTAAAAAAAACAGAAAATACAAAAGACCAATTGGTTTCCCAAAATTTGGATAAAGAATTGAAAACTCAAATTGGTTTAAATTTAAAATTTATTTTATAAATTTTGGGGAAAAATTTTTTCCAGAAATTAAATTTTGAAGCAAATTTTTTGAATTTTAAAAGTCTTAATTTTTTTTCGAAAAAAAAATTAAGGAAAAGCAAAAAATTGCTTTAAAAAAAATTTTCATGAAATGGTTTTTTGCAAAATTTAAAAAAGGTTTTAAGAATTTAAATTCACATATTTCTTATCTGGCATTGGTTTCTTAGGATTTTTGGTTTTTTTTTAAAAAATATTAAAACAAAATTAAAAAATAACGGTAAAATCATTTATACTGATAAACCATAGGAAGGGAGATGGGAGTGATGTTCGAAAATGTCAGGAATCGCTAAACTTGCCTGCACTGGAAATAGCCCAAACTGAGTAGCAAGTCCAGTATACAGGAGTCTTTGGTCTCACCAAAGATAAAGTCCCATTAAGGTCTTGGGGTTGCTTGTTAAGTGAATGGGTCTTTATTAAAATGAATATATGACCGGGTAGATTGACTTTTCTTTCTTCATTTACCTTACCCGTTATAGTTTTTGGGATGGTGAGGAACCCATTACTAATTGTTAATTTGTATTACCGCCTAAGGAAGGGTATGTTACACATAGGGGACCCAATGTAACTTAAACTAACTTTTGATGGTAGACTGGCACCACCTCAAGATTATGGCTCTGGGGAGCGTAATTTATTATGATTGATTTACTTACGTTCTCTTCAGAGGTGCTGTTTTGTGGATTCTGGACCTAGTGATCGATTTGCAAGATGAAGCACAGTAAGACAATAAACGGTCAATAAGTCATCAGGATAATGAATCTCGTATTCTCCTTCGACCCTTACGGTATTATTCTATTTTTCTTTGATACATTTCTAAGTTATAATATGATTAATCACCCGAATACACATTTCTAAAGCAGAAGAATCATATGGTAGATTATTTTCTTTACCTCCCTACCTAATACATCACACGATATACCAATCAACCTTTGTCATTTTTCTCATATTAATGATTTCGACGGGATATCTCTAGGGGATATGAGGACGAGAGACAGTGTTACCCCTATAAATATATGTCCATTGGTATCCTTCTGTTATGCGGGACATCGTTTATCTCGTCTCCCTGACAAAAAAAATAATATATACATGTAACACGACCACTCTCACTAAGCACACTCACTGACATGGTTATCTGTGGGGGGACATAATGTATTTAATGGTGATGTTTTGTGTATTCACTGAGTAAGGCACTTATGGGGGTGGATTCAAACGTTTCAGTTTCTGGAATGGGGGGAGACTGGGATAAGTTGTGGGACCATGAAGACGGCCAGCAGAGGAGGGGCCGGGGAGAAGTGTTTATGGCGTTGTTTATATATCAGCTTATAATCTCTTCTGTATACTACATCAGTCTTCCGAATGTTTATAAAAAGATAGCTGTCTGTTCCAATTTTTGTTACACCATGGGAAATAAGGTTACGTAAGGTATCTTAACTTATATTTACCTGGAATGGGGGGAGACTGGGGGGAGTTGGGATAGCCATGAGGACGGCCAGCAGAGGAGTGGGACGGTAGGGGGGGGGGGGATATGGTTAATCTCACGAGGAAGCCTGTGGTGTTGCCAAGTTTGTCATACTAAGTTTTCAAACCCTATTAATATAGGAACTGAGTATCTCGGATGATTTTTGTATTTAGCGTGTGAAAATGTTTGCCTTGTGGGTGTCCCATTATGTAATGTATCAAATAATTATTAATCTTGGGAAGGGTAAGGATAATCTTTCGACTTGGCACCAAGCGACACTTTATATGCTCATGTGAATATTATTTAGGAGAACTTTACTTTAGGAATTAGAGAGAATATTTGAGATATTTCCCGAACAAACAATGACACCATAGTCCCTAGATAAATTACGTAGCTATATACCTCCCTAATGGGACTGGATAATATGAGGGCTATATCTCGTTACTTTAGGAAATAAATATTTGAGATTCGAAAACGACCTCACTCAATGGGAGACTTAAGGCTCTTTTTTCCGGCACTACACGAGATTTCCCTCGGGGTAAAACTTTTTCATATATAAAATTTTCTTTTGAAATACAGCAAGACACATTCAACATTTCCCTAATTGGTCTCTTTAAAGTTTAAACGGTCTAGTGACCATCATGCATCAATGTTAGACAAGCAATTTCCTGCGGTCTACCACCATTGTTACCTTTGTAACCTACTTCACATTACTATTTACTTTTCGAGATCTCAGTACACCTGTAATTCTTACATGTAACCTCACATCTCAACGTTCACTAGCTCGAGGTAGTAGATGACCCGCCATGACCAGACGAAAGTCCTGCACACTCGATCACAAGAAGACCTTCCAGACTCCTGACCTTTCATTCTATACATATACAAAAATATAGCATCAGACATTCTTCTTCTTTCACCCTCCACACACACTCAGCATTCGTCTCCGCAGCAGGAAGTCATATGTAAAACTGGTCAGTGCTCGCAACGTCTTGATTTATCTTCTACTCCTCATCGCCGGAACGTTGTGTTGAGGGCAACCATCCGCGGTTTCCTTCGTAAAATGTGGGCACCCAACACACGAGGAAGCATTTCCTACCACATAACTAACACTTAACAACTCTCCAACTACAATAGGGCTCAAACTAGGTCCATCGGTAAGGGGTTCGGTCTAGGAACCTTATTACACTTGCCGAACATAAGACAATAAGGAAGCTACATAGGCCGCGAGACCTAGATGAGGTAGTTCCTGTTAACACCACCACCGAACACCCTTCACTCTGCCCTAATTGATTCTTGATGTCCTCATAACCCCCAAAAAAATGAGTACCATAATAATAAGAAGAATACCTTACCCATAAACACATGATATGAACTGGGTTTACATACACACGCGTCACATCTAGCGTCTTTTCTTTTAGCACTCTGCGACCAATCTTCGGGGAGGCTTGCGTAAGCGAGGAGGCAAAGCTTCGTCCTCTTCATCCGCAACACTGCACCCGCCCGTTGGTTTCGTTAACACCTCCTCACTACCACAGTAGGGCTTGACCTTTTCGGTGGTCCTTTGCACCTTTTTCCCTGCGAATATGTTTTCCAAAAGATTAGCACCACCACTATTTAACACTTCCTTCACCTAGAATGGCCCGTCTCATTTGGGAAATTAATTTTCTACAGGTTCCAGGGACCGTCACCACTCTTTTTACCCACACCAGGGATCCTTCGTTTACCGACTGGTTTTTCTTTTTCCTGTTAGCCACTTCACTATACTTCCGAGCCATCTTGAGGTGTGTATCTCGGATACTCTCATGCGCAATGGTCACTTAGTCCTTTTCTCCATCCACATGTCCACATGTGGAATTTCCTAGGTTGAAGGGTGCGTGCCTGGAGAAGAATGCGAAGTATGGCTGCACACCCGTAGATGTGTGAACCGCTTGGTTCATGATGGCTTGGCATAATGGGAAATACAGGGGGCCACTTGAGGGGGTATCCTTTTCAGAGGGTGGAAATAATTGATTTCAGAGAGCGGTGAAGACGCTCGGTGACGCCGTTGCCTCTGGGGTTGTAAAGGCCCTGTCACACGATGCCTTTTTTCACCCGGGGACAGCCACGGGCCATTTCGGAAAACACCATATCCTTGCCCCGCGCGTCGCTATACACAGGATTCTGTCAGTCGCCGTCACCCCGAGCAATGTTGGGTAAATAGCGATCCTCACAACACCACCGCCGCCAAGCGTCTGTCATCATGTCCCAAATGATTAAGTCCAGTCTGTTGTGAGGATGTTTGTCACTGTATGCACATAAATAAACCAGAACCACTTAGTCAAGTGGGACGTCCTTATTGACACAGTTGGTTAACGTGTCAAGTTGGTGAAAATCTAAGGAAATGATTTATTTCCGAATTATGAATTACCAGCCTAAGTCATGTATCTGTTTGAAGGACACATTGACGGGATTTCAAAAGATTGCTGTGACGCAGAGCAATGTAAAGCTTCTGTCGGGCCCAGAGATGACCCCCATAGAAGCATTACTTGGCCCCATCATACGGCCACATGCAAGTCTTTGTCAAATAGAGTACGGGCACTCCCCGTGACCAAGACTACCTCTTCAGGAATCCCCCTCAGAATATTTCAACAGCAAGAAAGAGTAAAAGAGAAATGAGAAGTAAGAAGAAAGAAATAACAAGCAAGAAGGCCCCCCCCTTTTCCCCATGACATCACTTACATGAAATGTATAGGGGAAAATGTGGTTAATATAGTTTTAAAAAAAAATTGATTGTTTAAGAAATATAGCAAATAGAAATACAATTTTATAAATATTTTTCTCACATGTTTGTTTTCAACTCGCTGTAATTCGTCGAGTATTGCTCCCATATAATTTTTGATCACAGATTCGTAATCAGTGATTTCTTGTTGTGATGATATAAGATATTTGGCAATACAAAAATATCTAACTGGTAAAAATTGCCGATAGCTTGAAACCTATGTCGAGGTAGCCTTGCAGCATGCATAGCAGAGCTAGTTGATCTGTTGACAAACTTTTTGTAAATTAAATCATAATTTTTTTTTTTTTTATTTTTTTGAAACTTTTTCAATATTTTATTGAAAATTTTACTAGCTACTTGTTTTTATACTCATGATATATTATCAAATTTTTATTTGCATGCTAATCAATATACTTTTTTTTTATTTAAAAATAGATTCTACGCATATTGCGCAGTTCTTTTAAATTTTTCTGATATTTCTTTTTTTGTTACACATCTTTCTATTTTTTCTATTTTTTTACATTAATAATTTTGATATAATTGCTAGTATCTATTTTTTGTTATTATACATTACTTTCATATTACACGGGTATTTGTTTTCTCCTGAATATAAGATGAAGGAGGGGGAAAAGAAGGAAGGGGAGGAAGAGAAGGAAAAGATGGAGAAGAGGGAGGCGAGAGAAAAGTAGGAAGAGTAGAAGGAGGAAAAAGTAGGTTAGTACTCACTATAATACCCTAACCGAATAAAAAAACAATAAATAAGGAACAGTTTCTCCTTCACGTACCTTGCATTTCTTGTAGCTGAGGTACAAGGGGTAGGTAAGGTGGAGGCTGAGGTGGTACCTGCTGTATAGAAAAGACAACTTCTGTATTTTGATTCGGGCTCCTCCTCCCGCGAGATTTTCTGGAGAAATAAT
>JACEEZ010002154.1:14988-17488 GCA_016584305.1 Chionoecetes opilio
ATGAAAAGATTCGTGTACCGCAAGCAGATGTTAAACGCTTGCTGTACGCGGCCCCAGAGATGACCCCCATAGAAGCATTACTTGGCTCCATCATACGGCCACATGCAAGTCTTTGTCAAATAGAGTACGGGCACTCCCCGTGACCAAGACTACCTCTTCAGGAATCCCCCTCAGAATATTTCAACAGCAAGAAAGAGTAAAAGAGAAATGAGAAGTAAGAAGAAAGAAATAACAAGCAAGAAGGCCCTCCCCCTTTCCCCCATGACATCACTTACATGAACTGTATAGGGAAAATGTGTGTAATATAGTTTTAAAAAAATTGATTGTTTAAGAAATATAGCAAATAGAAATACAATTTTATAAATATTTTTCTCACATGTTTGTTTTCAACTCGCTGTAATTCGTCGAGTATTGCTCCCATATAATTTTTGATCACAGATTCGTAATCAGTGATTTCTTGTTGTGATGATATAAGATATTTGGCAATACAAAAATATCTAACTGGTAAAAATTGCCGATAGCTTGAAACCTATGTCGAGGTAGCCTTGCAGCATGCATAGCAGAGCTAGTTGATCTGTTGACAAACTTTTTGTAAATTAATATCATAATTTTTTTATTTTTTATTTTTGAAACTTTTTCAATATTTTATTGAAATATTTTACTAGCTACTTGTTTTTATACTCATGATATATTATCAAATTTTTATTTGCATGCTAATCAATATACTTTTTTCTATTTAAAAATAGATTCGTACGCATATTGCGCAGTTCTTAATTCTTCTGATATTTCTTTTTTTGTTACACATCTTTCTACTTTTGCTATTTTTCACATTAATATTTTGATATAATTGCTAGTATCTATTGTTTGTTATTATACATTACTTTCTATATTACACGGGTATTTGTTTTCTCCTGAATATAAGATGAAGGAGGGGGAAGAGAAGGAAGGAGGAGGAAGAGAAGGAAAAGATGGAGAAGGAGGGGAGGCGAGAGAAAGTAGGAAGAGTAGAAGGAGGAAAAAGTAGGTTAGTACATCACTATAATACCCTAACCGAATAAAAAAAACAATAAATAAGGAACAGTTTCTCCTTCACGTACCTTGCATTTCTTGTAGCTGAGGTACAAGGGGTAGGTAAGGTGGAGGCTGAGGTGGTACCTGCTGTATAGAAAAGACACTTCTGTATTTTGATTCGGCTCCTCCTCCCTCCTGAGATTTTCTGGAGAAATAATTTGTCTTGCATCCCACAACACAGCACTTGTAAACCATTGTTAAGAGTGTAGGATGCGTAGATAGAGCCTGGGTAAGAGCACGTTACTCCATGGCTTTACAACACTAGGGCGAGGTTTGAACTGAATGACAAACGCCTTTACAGTAAGCTGCAGGCAGCAACATTTTCGTACCGAAAGGTCACAATGTGTATTGTATTTTACTATGGAAATATTATCATATCTTAAGAATATCAATACTCATACCTTCGTTGTACCGTAAATATTCTTATTTGTTAAAGAAAATGTATTATATTAGATGTAGCGATGTGTTAACAGCGTCTTCTCTTCTTGGCCTACTACGCGATGGATGAGCGGGTCTTTTGTCCTCAGTTTGCACTCAAGAGTATAGTATCCTATGTATATATATATATATATATATATATATATATATATATACTAGCCGCAAAGCCGCCCATCGGGCGGACTTTTTGGCTAGCTCCTGCGGAGGGCTATTAGTGGTGGGCCTTTGGCCCACCACCTGTGTTTGGTGGGCCCTCGGCCCACCAAACACGGACTCTCCAGATAGCCCCTTCTAACTTTCCTGAAATCACGGATGTAGAAATGTATGTATTCCCCCCACCCATTCACTCACCCATTACCCATCACCCCCCCCATTCACTCACCCATTACCCATCACCCCCCACCCATTCACTCACCCATTACCATCACCCCCCACCTATTCCCTCACCCATCACCCATCATCCCCAACCCATCACCCCCCACCCATTCACTCACCCATCACCCCACACCCATTACCCATCACCCCACCATTCACTCACCCATTACCCATAACCCTACATCAAGGTTTCCTCAATTCTCGCAACCCACTTTTTTTCACAATTATCGCTAATAGGCTGCTAAAAAAAAAAAAAAAAGGTGATCGGATCATCTCATAATTGGGCTTAAAACCTTCCCCTGGTCAACCCGGTTCCAAAAATGTGCCATATGAGGTGATTGCGCCACGGAGCGGAACCTATACCAGACACACACACACACACACACACACACAGACAGACACACTTTCGCTTATATTTACCATTACCCATCACCCCCCACCTATTCCCTCACCCATCACCCATCACCCCCAACCCATCACCCCCCACCCATTCACTCTCCCATCACCCCACACCCATTACCCATCACCCCACCCATTCACTCACCCATTACCCATCACCCTACATCAAGGTTTCCTCAATTCTCGCAACCCACTTTTTTTTTCACAATTATCGCTA
>JACEEZ010002154.1:19988-37488 GCA_016584305.1 Chionoecetes opilio
GCCTAGGGGTCCCTGCTGTATAGAAAAGACACTTTGTATTTTTGATTCGGTCCTCCCCCCTCCTGAATTTCTGGAGAAAAATTTGTTTGCATCCCACAACACAGACTTGTAAACCATTTTTAAAGAGTGTAGGAGCGTAATAGACCCTGGGTAAAGAGCACGTTACTCCTGGTTTTTAAAACATGGGGGCGAGGTTTGAATAATACAAACGCCTTACGTAAGCTGCAGGCGAAAACATTTTCGTACCAAAAGGTCACAATGTGTTTTGTATTTTACTATGGAAATATTATATATCTTAAGAATATCAAACTCATCCCGTTGAAACGAAAAATTTCTTTTTTGTTAAAAAAATGTATTATTAATGTCCGAGTTTAAACAGCGTTTCTCTTTTGGCCTACTACGCGAGGATAGGGGTTTTTTGCCCTCATTTGCACTAAAAGAGTAAGTACCCTATGTATAAAAATATTATATATAATATATAAATATTTTACTGCCGCCCAAACCGCCCCTCGGGGGGGACTTTTGGCTATCCTGCGGAGGCTATTAGTGGTGGGCCTTTGGCCCCCCACCGTGTTTGGGGGGGCCCCGGCCCCCAAAAACGGACCTCCAGTAGCCCCTTCTAACTTTTGAAATCACGGGGGTAGAAATGTTTATTCCCCCCACCCCTTCACTCACCCCTTACCCATCACCCCCCCCCCTTTACCACCCCTTACCCTCACCCCCCAACCCCCTTCACTCACCCATTACCCATCCCCCCCCCCTATTCCCCACCCATCACCCATCATCCCCCCCCTCACCCCCCCCCATTCACCACCCCCTCACCCCACACCCATTTCCCATCCCCCCCCATTTACTCACCCATTTCCCATAAACCCCACATCAAGGGGTTTTCCCCAAATTTTGCAACCCCCTTTTTTCCCAATTTTCGCTAATGGGCCCCCCCAAAAAAAAAAAAAAAAAAGGTGATCGGATCATCTCATAAATTGGGCTTTAAAAATCCCCGGTCAACCCGGTTTCCAAAAATGTGCCATATAGGTGATTGCGCCACGGAGCGGAACCCATACCCGACACACACAAAACACACACACACACAGACAAAACACTTTCGCTTATTTTACCCTTACCCATCACCCCCCCCCCTATTCCCCCACCCATCACCCCTCACCCCCAACCCATCCCCCCCACCCATTTATCTCCCATCACCCCACACCATTACCCATACCCCACCCATTCACTCACCCATTACCCCCTCACCCACATCAAGGTTTCCCCAATTCTCGCAAAACCCCCTTTTTTTTCCAATTTTCGCTAATGGCTGCTAAAAAAAAAAAAAAAAAAGATGTATCATCTCATAATTGGGCTTAAAACCTTCCCCCGTCAACTCGGTTCCAAAATTTGTGCCCCATTTAAAAGAGTTGATTGCGCCCCCGGGGGGCGGAACCATACCCGCCACACACACACACACACAAACCACCTTTTTTTTTTTTTTTTTTCCTTTTTTGTTTTTTTTTAGAGGGAAAAAGCCTCAGAGCTAGTGATTACCCCCCTGCATATTAGTTTGGCCGAAGCCACCACCCCGGGGGGGAGGTTTTCAAACCACCGGTGCACCCGGTACCCATTTTATGCTAGGTGGACAGGGCAGGGATTTAGAAAGACCACCCTCTATCTTCGCTCCGCCGGGGATCGAACCCGGGACTTCCGGTTTTAGGCCGAGCGTGCTAACCACTCACTACAGAGTTCCCCCACACAGGGGGCACAGACAGGGCCCACGGGTCCACAGTACAGAGTGCACACACACACACCACCCGCAGACAGACAGGGAGAGACACATTTTCTTAATTATTATAGTTACCCCCCACCCCCACCTTTCCCCACCCATCCCCATCACCCCAACCCATCACCCCCCCCATTCACTCACCCCTCACCCCCCACCCCTTTTCCATCACCCAACCCCTTCACCACCCATTACCCATCACCCTCACAAACTCCTCAAATTTTCGCACCTATTTTGTTTCACAAAATTTTACTAACGTTGTTAGAAAAAAGGGAGAGAAGGATGACCAAAATGTACAAGGTGCGTTTAATTTAGTTTTTGAGAGGAGTTGAAAATTATTAAAATTTCACCCCGGAACGCAAGTAAGGGGCGATCTGATTTTGAATTTTTAAGTGGGATAAAAAGGATTTTAAAAAAGAGAGGTAGGAAAAGTTCTTTCGGCTTTTAACCGGGTAGAACAAAAGTAACGGATTCAAGCGGAAAAGCGTAGATTTAGAAAGGAAATAGGGAAAAAACTGGTTCACAAATAGGGTGGGAATGAGTGGAATGGGGTTTATAACAGGTATTAGTGCGGGGTCATTAGGAGCTTTAAAGGGGAGCGGAAATTCTGGATGGGGGATGAAAGGTGGATGTAGGTAGTGTTAGGTGGGCAGGGTAAATTTTTTTTTTTTAAAAAAAAAAACCCCCTTTTTTTTTTTTTAAAAAAAAAAGGGGGGGAAAAAACCCCCCCCCCCCCCTTTTTTTTTTTTTGGGGGGTTTTAAAAAAAAAATTTTTTTTTCCCCAAAATGGGAAAAAAAACCCCCGGGGGGGGGTTTAAAAATTTTTAAAAAAAAGGGGGGGAAAAAAGGGGGGCCCCCCCGGGGAAAAAAGGGGGGCCCCCCCAAAACCCAAAAAAGGGGGGAAAACCCCCCTTTTTTTTTAAAAAAATTTTTCCCCCCCCTTTAAAAAAATTTTCCCCCCCCCCCCCCTTTCCCCCCCCAAAAACCCCCCCTTTTTTTTTTAAAAAAAAAAAAACCCCCAAAAAAAATTCAACCCCCCCCTTTTTTTAAAAAAAAATTTTTAAAAACGGTTTTTAAAAAGGGGGGGCCCAAATTAAAAGGGGGGAAATTTTTTTTGGGGGGGGAAGGTTTTTTAAAAAAAAAAAATTTTTTTTTTTTAATTTTTAAAAAAAAAAAAAAAAAAGGGGGTTTTTGGGGGGGGGGAAAAAAAAGGGGCCCCAAAAAAAAAAATTTTGGGGGGGAAAAAAAATTTTAAAAAAATTTTTTTTTTAAAAAAAAAAAAAAAAAGGGGGGGGGGAAAATTTTTTTTTGGGGGGGGGGGTTTTTGGGGGGTTTTGGGGGGGGGAAAAAATTTTTTTTTTTAAAAAAAATTTTTTTTTCCCCCTTTTAAATTTTATTTTTTATTTTTATTTTTTTTTAAATTTAAAAAAAAAAAAAAAAAATTTTTTTTTAAAAAAAAAAATTTTTTTTAAAAAAAAAAAAATTTTTTTTGGGGGGTAAAAAAAAAAAAAAAAAAAAAATTTTTTTAAAAAAAAAAAGGAAATATATATATAAATAAAAAAAAATTTTTAAAAATTTTTAAATATATAAAAAAATTTTATAAAAAAAAAAAATTTTTTTTTTTTTATATATATATATATATGGGGGGGGGGGGGTTGGGCCCCCCCTTTTTTTGGGGGCCCGGGCCCCCCAAAAAACCAAAAACCCTTTTTGCACCGCGAGTGGCCTAAGAACAACCCCCAAAGCCCCCGCCCTTAACTTTTACCTTCGATTGCGAGTGCAAACGGAGGACACAGGGGGGCGGCATGAGCCCCCTTTCAGGCCCTTCCCCTATAAAAATCCGCCTTGGCCCCCACGGGGGAAGGGCCAAACCCTCCAAAAAACCCTTTAAGTGAACCCCCAGAGCCCCACCATCCGAGGCCCCGGGTCACCCCCGCCTAAAGGGCTATAGGGACAAATGAAAAAAAAAAAAAAAAAAAAAAAAAAAAAAAAAAAAAATAATTTTAAAAAAATATTAAAATTTTATATATATATATTAAAATATATATTTTATATATTTTTATACTTTCGAAAAGGCCCCCCGAAAAGGGGGCCCCCCTTTTTTGGGTAGCTCCTGCGGAGGGCCCTTTTTTGGGTTGGGGCTTCGGGAACCTGGGTTTGGTGGGCCCGGGGGCCCAAAAAAACACAGGGCTCTCCCCGATAGCCCCTTTTAACTTTCCCCGAAATAAGGATGTAGAAAAAGGGATGTTTTTAACGCCTTACCCCTCCCCCACACACCCCTTCACCCCCATTACCATCACCCCCCAACCCTTCCCCTCACCCCCTTTCCCCTTCCCCCCCCTCACCCCCCCAACCCATCACCCCCCACATTAACCCCTTCCCCCCCACCTATCCCTTTACCCATCACCCCTCACCCCCAAAACCCCTCCCCCCCCCCCCATTTTACTCAAACCCAAAACACCCCACACCCATTACCCCCTCACCCACAAATTCACTCACCCCTTACCCCTCACCCTAAATCAAGGGGGGCCCCCAATTCTCCAACCCCCTTTTTTTTTCAAAAATTCTCCAAAAAAGGGTACTACAAAAAAAAAAAATAAATAAAAGGTTTTTGGGGCATGCCATAATTTGGGCCCTTTAAAAAATTTCCCCCCGTCGACCTGGGTTTCCCAAAAAGTGCCATATGATGGGGTGGGGGAATGGGGGCGAAAACCTTTTCGCGGGGCAACCCCACAACAACAAAACACCCACACACTTTTGCTTATATTTATACTAGCCGCAAAAACCCCCCCTCCGGGCGGGGCTTTTTTGGGTAGCCCCGCGGGGGCATTTGGGCCTTTGGGTACGCCCTAAAATCCAATGAAAGTGAAATAAGATTTTTTCGAATTTTTGGGAGGGGTTTTCTATGTAAAAAAATGAATTTAAAGGGTGGTTTTCCCCTTCAACTTTTTTGGTTTTTAGCACTTTTTTCAAAATGGGCTTTTTTAAATTTTTATTCAAAACAAGTTAGCCTACACCATCTTTAAAATCACAGAAAAAACCCCAACCTTCCAAGTTCGAGGGTTTGATAAAAAATTTTACTGAAAACAAAGTTGGGAGAGCGCCCCAAAAATTTTTTCGGGAAATAGCCCCGATATTTCCGTAAGACCTACATTAAGCCGGCCCGGACGCCGGAAAGCTCACTTTTCATCAAAATCGTCCCTTTTTTTTGGGGGGAAAAAATTTTTCCCGGCAAACTGGATTTTTCCCCGTTATTATTTTCCCCCAAAGAGGGGTTTTTAGGCCTTTGGGTACTTTTAAGGGCAAAAAGGTTTCCTATCACCAAACTCCAAAAGTCACAAAAAAACAGCGTAAGTCGGTCAAACACGTACGATCGAAGTACAGCTCCGCATCCAAGCATCCGGTTCGACGTTCCGTCCACTGCTGCTGCTGCCTTGGCTTCTGGATTCCTCCAGGACCATATCGCTGACGGCCACCTCTCTCCAGACATGTCGTACCTGGTCTGCGATCCTAACAAGCTGAGGAGGGCCAGGCAGGATGCCATGGCATCGGCCAGGGACCTTGACCAGGGGAAGCACCAGGGTACCAAAATAGTTGGATTGGGTTACGATGGGAGGAAGGACAAAACCAGGGCGATGGTGCCCGACAGCTATGGGAAACTGCACCCAAGGTTGATCAGGGAGGAGTATGTGTCAGTGACAGAGGAGCCATCTGGAAGGTACCTTTGGCACTTTGTACCAGAGGACCCGGTGCCACCTGAGAAGCCTGCGTTCAAGGTGGCTATGGCTCTCTATGATCTGCTGGTGACATACGACTCCACCGACTCACTGATCGTACTGCAAGGTGATTCAACTAGGGCCAACACGGGGTGGAAGGGTGATACTCACGCCCATTTGGAGAAGATGCTGGGACGCAAGCTCTTCTGGAGTATATGCGTGTTGCACACAAACGAGTTGCCCCTGCGCCACCTTATCACCAGCATCAACGGGCCTACCTCATCTGACACTGGCTTCACGGGTCCAGTGTGCAGTCTGCTGTCCAGCGTGAATGAGATGCAGTACAACGCAGAGTTCAGAGGAGTGCCAGGCGGTGAAGATCTCACGGAGATACCGGAGTATATCCTGGTCAACATGTCCACTGACCAGCAGGTCTCCTACCAGCTGGTCCAGGCTGTGAAGCGGGGCGTTCTCCCGTCCGAGCTGCAGGAGATCAAGTGTGGCAAGGTGTCCCACTCCAGATGGCTCACCACAGCCCAGTCGCTCGTGTACATGTGGACCAGAAAGCATGGACTGACTGGCAAAGAACTGAACACCCTGGAAATCCTAGTCAAGTACTGCCTGCAGGTGTACTTCAAACTCTACTACGACATCAAGGTTCACCACAGACTAGAGGACGGCCCCAAACACATCCTCACGCAGCTCAGAGTGATTAGGTCGCAGCACAAGAAGGTCCAAACAGCTGTGACCTTCTACGTGTGGACAGGAGCATGGTTCGCACACTCAGAATGTGTCCTCCTCTCGCTGATGGCGAGTCAGAGTGAGGATGACCGCAGGTTCGCCGTGACCCAGATTTTGAAGCTGAGGGCTGGCGAGGAGTATGGGGACACCAGTGTATGACCTCGTATCACACCCAAGCTGAACTTGTCAGCCACCAGCTTGCAGACACTGATCAGCTTGCAGCCTGGCCAGGTGCACGAGCCGGCATTCACCTGTTCACTGTCCGGGGATCAGATCCAGGAGATCCTGGTCAAGCCGTACGAGGTTCCGGAGTTCTCTATCCACACTCAGAACACCGAAAGAGTCGTGAAGCAGGTGACAGAGGCTGCGGCAGCAGTGGTGGGGCAGCAGGCCAGAGACGGGTTCATCCGGGCTCAAGATAAAGTTTACGGGAATTACTTCCGTATTCCTGGAAAAATATCTAGTGAAATCCTAAACTACAACGGTAAAACTGAAGTTTAATACAATACATGGGCATTGGTTACGTAACCTGACATAACCCCCCAGACCCCCTCGCTAGTTCACTACCCTAACCTGGACGTCTGTTGAGAAGCCTAACCTTAAGCAGGGATATCTCCAAAATTATGCATTTTCGACGATTTTGATTGTGACCATCATTCTTAACACATCAAAATACATGGGAAAAGAGTACCTTTGATCTCGTACTCAATTACTTGTTGAAAGTACCAAACTACCTAGATTACTACAAACCTAATCGTTGTAAGTTTGGTCTTGGGGGTCGTTACTGCCCCTATGCACTCTCAAAACTAACCAATACATTTAAATCACATGCTCGGGATTCAATCTGGGGTTGCAAAGAGAGCAACTAATAAGGTCTAATAAGGGAATATTTATTAGCATCAGGACTATTTGTTGCTGTGCTTGCTGCATTTGCTGCATCTGCTGCACTAAAACATGCACCGCAGTAACATTCAGAGTATTTTCGGTTTGGTGTCTCATGAAATTTGTTGAAGCACTTTGTGTTTGAGGATTCGGTACACTTGCGTTCAAACGCCGAGGCGGTGGTGGTTGTTCCGCTGTTACTTGCTTGGTCCTATATTCATGAGACGAGTATCGGCAGGGTTACATTTTTACCCTAGGACCAGAATTCTCTACTCAATTGGGAGCATCATTTATGTTTACCTTAATGGATTCTGAGAAACATTATCTCTATGAGCTTCAGTTGCAATTCACTACTTTCGGAGATATACAATATTTTTAATAGGAAGGAGAGTGTATAGGAGATATGAAAAATAGCTGACCTAACCCCACCTTTTGGCTCACTTACCTAACCCAATCTAACCTAACCCCACGTTTTAACCTCCCAAATAAAGCCAAATTCGCATTATAAAGAGGGTATTTATACACTTTTACTGCATCGAGGACTTTGTGTAATATATTGTTGCTATAAAAACTATCAAAGACTGAGGGCTACCCATGTCAACAGATCAACTAGCTCTGCTATGCATGCTGCAAGGCTACCTCGACACAGGTTTCAAGCTATCGACAATTTTTACCAGTTAGATATTTTTGTATTGCCAAATATCTTATATCATCAAAACAAGAAATGTTTTCTGATTACGAATCTATGATCAAAAATTATATAGGAGCAATACTCGACGAATTACAGCGAGTTGAAGACAAACATGTGAGAACAATATTTATAAAATTGTATTTCTATTTGCTATATTTCTTAAACAATTAAAGTTTTTAAAACTATATTGCACACATTTTCCCTATACAGTTCATGTAAGTGATGTCATGGGGGGGGGGTCTTCTTCTTGTTTCTTTATTCTTATTCTCATTTGCTCCTGTTACTTTCCTTTAATTTTCCCNTTTACTCAGCTAAAGAAATGCAAGGTACGTGAAGGAGAAAACTGTTCCTTATTTTTTTTTTTTTTTTTCGGTTAGGGTACTATAGTGATGCACTAACCTACTTTTTCCTCCTTCTACTCTTCCTACTTTCTCTCGCCTCCCCTCCTTCTCCATCTTTTCCTTCTCTTCCTCCTCCTTCCTTCTCTTCCCCCTCCTTCATCTCCTTCATCTTATATTCAGGAGAAAACAAATACCCGTGTAATATAGAAAGTAATGTATAATAACAAACAATAGATACTAGCTATTATATCAAAATATTGATGTGAAAAATAGCAAAAGTAGAAAGATGTGTTACAAAAAAAGAAATATCAGAAGAATTAAGAACTGCGCAATATGCGTACGAATTTATTTTTAAATAGAAAAAAGTATATTGATTAGCATGCAAATAAAAATTTGATAATATATCATGAGTATAAAAACAAGTAGCTAGTAAAATATTTCAATAAAATATTGAAAAAGTTTCAAAAATTAAAGTAAACAAAATTATGATCTTAATTTACAACAATTTTGTCAACAGATCAACTAGCTCTGCTATGCATGCTGCAAGGCTACCTCGACACAGGTTTCAAGCTATCGGCAATTTTTACCAGTTAGATATTTTTGTATTGCCAAATATCTTATATCATCACAACAAGAAATGTTTACTGATTACGAATCTGTGATCAAAAATTATATGGGAGCAATACTCGACGAATTACAGCGAGTTGAAGACAAACATGGGAGAACAATATTTATAAAATTGTATTTCTATTTGCTATATTTCTTAAACAATTAAATTTTTTTAAACTATATTGCACACATTTTCCCTATACAGTTCATGTAAGTGATGTCATGGGGGGGGGGTCTTCTTGCTTGTTATTTCTTTCTTCTTACTTCTCATTTCTCTTTTACTCTTTCTTGCTGTTGAAATATTCTGAGGGGGATTCCTGAAGAAGTAGTCTTGGTCAAGGGGAGTGCCCGTACTCTATTTGACAAAGACTTGCATGTGGCCGTATGATGGAGCCAAGTAATGCTTCTATGGGGGTCATCTCCGGGCCCGACAGAAGCTTTACATTGCCCTGGGCCACAGCAATCTTTTGAAATCCCGTCAATGTGTCCTTCAAACAGACACATGACTTAGGCTGGTAATTCATAATTCGGAAATAAATAATTTCCTTAGATTTTCACCAACTTGACACGTTAACCAACTGTGTCAATAAGGACGTCCCACTTGACTAAGTGGTTCTGGTTTATTTATGTGCATTACAGTGACAAACATCCTCACAACGCCACTGGAGCTTAATCATTTGGGACATGATGACAGACGCTTGGCGGCGGTGGTGTTGTGAGGCGCGCTATTTACCCAACATTGCTCGGGGTGACGGCGACTGACAGAATCCTGTGTATAGCGACGCGCGGGGCAAGGATATGGTGTTTTCCGAAATGGCCCGTGGCTGTCCCCGGGTGAAAAAAGGCATCGTGTGACAGGGCCTTTACAACCCCAGAGGCAACGGCGTCACCGAGCGTCTTCACCGCTCTCTGAAATCAATTATTTCCACCCTCTGAAAAGGATACCCCCTCAAGTGGCCCCTGTACCTTCATTCATGCCAAGCCATCATGAACCAAGCGGTTCACACATCTACGGGTGTGCAGCCATACTTCGCATTCTTCTCCAGGCACGCACCCTTCAACCTAGGAACTTCCACATGTGGATGGAGAAAAGGACTAAGTGACCATTGCGCATGAGAGTATCCGAGATACACACCTCAAGATGGCTCGGAAGTATAGTGAAGTGGCTAACAGGAAAAAGAAAAACCAGTCGGTAAACGAAGGATCCCTGGTGTGGGTAAAAAGAGTGGTGACGGTCCCGGAAAACCTTTTAAAAAAATTAATTCCCAAATGAAAACGGGCCATTCAAAAGGTAAAGGGAAAAATTTTTTTAAATAGTGGGGGGTTTGCTAGCCCTTTTTGGAAAACATTTTTTTGGCGGGAAAAAAAGGGTGCAAAGGGCCCAACCAAAAAAGGGTCAACCCCCTACGGTGGTAGTGGGGAAGGGGGTTAAACAAAACCAAAAGGGCGGGTGAAAGTTTTTGCGGATGAAGGGGACAAGTTTTGGGCCTCCTCGCTTACCCCCCCTCCCCGAAATTTGGGCCCGCAGAGTGCTAAAAAAAGCGCTGGGATGTGACCGTTTTTTGTATGTAAACCCAGTTCTACCCTTTTGGGGTTTTGGGGGTAAGGTATTTTTCTTATTATTTAGGGGTACAAAAATTTTTAAAAGGGGGGTATAGAGGACATCAAAAATAAATTGGGCAAGGGGAAGGGTTTGTTGGGTGGTGGGGGTTTAACAAGAACTACCCCCTCTGGGGTCTCGCGGCCTATTTGTTTCCCTTATTGTCTTATTTTTCTTATTTTTGGGAAATTGTGAAAAGGGTTTTCCTAGCCCCAAACCCCTTTAAACCGATAGACCTAGTTTTTGGAACCCTATTGAAATTTGGGGGTTTGGGTTAAAGTTTTTTATTTTTGGGGGGTTGGGAAATGTTTCCCCTCTTGTTTTTTGGGTGCCCACTTTTTTACTAAAGGAAAACCGGGGAGGGTTTTGCCCTCAACAAAACCCTTCCCCGGCGATAAGGAGTAGAAATAATTCAAAAACGTGGCGAGCACGGGCCAGTTTTTAAACTTTGGACCCCCCGGGTGGGAGACGAATGTTTGAGGTGTGTGGGGGGGTGAAAAAGGGAAAAATGTCTGTTTGTTTTTAAAATTTTTTGTATGTTTAAAAGAATGAAAGGTCGGGGATCTGGAAGGTCTTCTTGTGATCGAGTGTGGCAGGATTTTCCCGTCGGGGTCATGGCGGGTCATCTACTCCCTTTGGAGCTAGTGGGGTTTTGAGATCTGAGGTTACTGAAAGAATTTACAGGTGTACTGGGGATCTCGAAAAGTAAATTTAAAAGTTTAAAAATGTTACAAGGGTAACAATGGTGGAGCCGCAGGGAATTTCGTGTCTAATAGCCTAAATAATAAGGACAAAGAGAGAGAAATTTTTTTGACCAGATTTTATGGGAAGTTGAAAGTTCGAACATAGATGAAACCCCGGTTTTTTTTCTGATTGTCCTAGACCTTTTTAAAAATTTTAAAAGACCAATTAGGGAAAAAGTTGAAAAGTGTCATTTCTTTAAATTTTAAAAAAAAAAATTTTATGTATGAAAAAGTTTTTTCCCCGAGGGAAATCTCGTGTAATGCCGGAAAAAAAGCCTAAGTCTCCCATTGATTTAAGGGGTTTTTTTCGGGGGGCTCAAAAAATTTATTGCCTAAAAATAAAGAGATTAGCCCCATATTATCCAGTCCCCTTTTGGGGGGTATAAAAGCTAAATAATTTTTTCTTGGGGACTATGGGGTTTTCCCTTGTTTGTTCGGGAAAAATCCAAAAATTCTCTTAATTTCCCCAAATAAAAGGGGGGGCCTAAATAAAATTTTAAAATACATATAAAAGTGTTTGCTTGGTGCCAATCGAAAAAATTAAACCTTACCCTTCCCATGAAATTTAATTTAAATTTTTTATTACATTAAATAAAAGGACCCCCCAAAAGGGAAACTTTTCACACCTAAATCAAACTCATCCGAATTTCTCAGTTTTCCCATATTAAAGGGGTTTTTAAAAAAATTAGTATGACAAACTTGGGACAAAACAGGCTTCCCCGGGTTTTAAATTTCCCTATCCCCCCCCCCCCACCGTCCCCTCCTCTGCTGGCCGTTTCCCCATGGCTATCCCCAAAATCCCCCCAGTTTTCCCCCCCTTTTCCCGGTAAAAATAATTAAGATCCTAACGTAGCTTTATTTCCCAAAGGTGTAACAAAAAATTTTTAAACAGAAATAACAAAAAAAGCAATAAAAAACCACTTCTAATTTTCTATTTTCAAAAAAAGTTTTCGCGCAAAATATTAAATGGCGAAGAGTTTAAGTGATCATTGAGTTCATGCATATTTCTTCACTCTCTCATAATGACATGTCTTTAGTGTATTTTACTGTTTTTTACATGATAATATTATAGTATATCATATATACTGATAAACTATAGGAAGGGAGATGGGAGTGATGTTCGAAAATGTCAGGAATCGCAAAACTGGCCTCCACTGGTCATGGGCGGGTTGGCGCGGGGCACGAGTAGCAAGTCCAGTATAGAGTAGTCTTTGCTGAGACCCAACCATCCAGGAATAGAGGTTGGTTTTTCTTGACTTAACATTGCATAGGAATCAAGTCGAGGGGGGACTAGCCTAACTCCCTGATTTACGCTGAAAGCTTACAAGGAATTACGGTAAATAGAAACTGACGGTGTTACACTGGTTAAACCACTGGTGGCGCCGTTGCATGAGCACTTCTGCGGTAAACGCCACCGATCGGTCGATCGAAAGTCCACCGTTCAGGGAGTGCCGCGGGATCAGGGAGGGCCTCGGGGTCCGGATCCGGACAAGGTTCGGGCACGGCCTGCACCACCACCAGTGCCGTCAGGGCCACGGCCGCCACCAGCAGGAGAGTCAGCCGAGGGGAGAGGCGTCATGAGCACGGGGGTTTGTGGGAGGCTGTGGGCGTGTAGGGGCAGGGGCGGACTGGGACTTAATTTCGGCCCAGGCCTTTTGGTGTTGAGCAGCCCACTTGGAGGAAAGGCGGGGGGGGGGGGGGGGGGAGGCGATTAGAGCAAACGCTATTAGGGGCTTTGAAAATGAAAATTGCCCTTCTAACTTTCCTGAATTATGGATGTAGAAATGTAAGTATTAACGCCACCACACGTCTGTAAATCGAAAAGAAACGTTGTCTTGGTGACTTTAGTGTTATCTACGGTAGACAAGTCACAATTTTATTAAGTTATACGAGATAAGAGCCTGAAAGGTTATATCTATTATATACTTTCATATCTCTACCCTTCAAATTTTGCTGAAGTACTGTCAGGCTCAGCATAACACAGATTGAATTGTTGAAATACGGCTTTGATCCTCAATTCGTTGACTGTTCTTCATCCTCTTAAGGAGATCTATCAGATATTGATAGATGAAAATAATAACAAATACGAAAATCAATGCAACAAAGTACACACCTCCCACGCCACGGGCACTACAAATCAATAACTAAATGACTGTGTGACAACAGCGGCAGACGGCAGTCCTACCACTGTTGCCACAAGGAATTGTTAGTTGTTGAAATACGCAGCATATAAAGCCCCGTTCACATTTCCATGACTCGCGTAGGCGACCGGTCACGACTTGCTGAATCATCCAGTCAGTGCCGACTGCAGCCGATTTTGGTGGGGCTGAAACTTCAAAATCGGCAGGGTTTGGGCTCATTCCGTTTTTTAGGCGCTATCGCGACTTCAGCGTTGTCACGATATCGCGGAACCCACGACAAAAAACAAATTTTAAAAACCGCCAATTTGGGGGTTGGCGGATGCCGCTACGACTGTCTCGTATGGCGGCACCCAAAATGCCTTGGGTGCGGCACCCAAAAACCCCCTTTGAAAAAGCGACTTTTTCCCAGCCGTGTTTGCGACTGATGCCGATTCCGGGTCGACAAAGAAAAACAAAGTATGGTTCTGGACTAAATGAGGCTGTTTATAAAATTACGGTAAATCGCCCCTGCTAAATTTCAAATTTGATGTTAAATTAAACTCTATCACGTCATTTTTTGAGAACCAACGCAATTATGAAAAAATGGGTAAAATCACAAAATGGTTTCACCAATGTTTTCATTTTAACTCCTAATCTTTTCTTTTCTCCAAGCCTATTTGGGAGTGCATTTTTTTTGAGTCAGTGGGGTTTTTGTGCAGTAGCAGGGGAGGGTGTGCGCGCTGGTATTGGCGGGGGTTTTGCGGGGCTGTTTACTTTTTTTTACCGACTGATCACAGTTTTGCTATTTTAAACATTTTTTTTTTTTTTTGAAAATATGTGTTTTGATTTAGAGGATCCAAATTTTTTAGTTGGTTTACCGTTATATACCTTTACCGGGCTGTGAGGGAGCGCCGTAACTGTGTGAATCTCGGCAGTTTTTGTTACTATGTGGTTTTTTCCCCTGACAGTCTGAAGAAACCTTTTACAAAGAATTTAAAGCACTTATCTGCATTACTTCAGTGCCGTATAGGTATCAGATAAAAGGGGGGCCCCCTCACGTACAGCAGCCCCTGTGTGAACCACTTGAATGAATGGAGGTGGAAAAAGGGCCATCGGGCATAGATTGGGCACCCCAATGGTTTGGCGTGAAAAAAAAGGATACAGCGGGGACTGCTACTTCTCCCCAAAACATAAAAGGTTTCAGTAAAAACGCGAGCTAAAATCAGGTATCCTGACGTACCTTCTGCCATCGGGGCCTGTGCCAAGGGCCCCAATTCCCCCAAATTTCCAAAAATTTCCCTTGAAAAGTGCTAAAAGTAATCAATTTTAACGAGGAGGAAAACCCCATGGATACAACTTTCAAAAATGGAGACAACAGAGAGCCCAAATTCCATCACCGGAAATCTACATGACCTTGCTGGGGCCTAGATCTCCCCCAAGGAGAAAGTGAAGTCCTTGGATCTCGTCTCAAGGAAGGAAATTTGTACAAGAGGAGTTCTCATCACCACGTTTCGTGTGACAAAAAGAACTTTAAAGCTTCTTCAAGATGGAACACAAGCTCTGTTCTGCTTTGATTTTTGACACACTCATGAACAACTTTGTGAGTCTCCACTTATGATAAGGTGAGTGGGGGGCTGTTCTGATTCAGGAAAAAAAAACGCTAAAGGCCGTTCTTCTGCAAAAAGGAAAAAGTTTCCAGTTTTCCCAATTGCGCATGGGGATGAAAAGAGTGAAACTTATGAAAATATGAAGACCTTTTTTTATCTGCTGTTAAATGAGAACATCATGGAATCTGTGTGGGGACCGAAGGTAATCTCCTTTCTTTTTAGGGTCCAGTTAGGTTATACTAAGCAATTTTTTTTTTTTGTTTGTGGGACTCTAGAGCGGGCAGCAAACTTTCAAACAAAAGGGAAGGGGCCCGCACGACCGAAAGACTCACCTGCATGTTTAACTGTATGTACAAAACCCCCTAGTTGACCCGTGAAAAGGTGTACTTACCCCTTGCATCTGAAAATTTGGGGTTAAAAAAACATTTTTTGAAGGCCAGGATCAAAAAGGTGCTGGCTTTCAGTTTTTTTAGCAAATTTGAACGCCTGTATCGAAACCAAAATAAAAGGGAGTTGTTTTCAATGGCCCTCAAATTCTCAACACTCAAAAGATGAAGACTTTGTAAAAACCTAAATCCCTGGAAAAAGCTGCTTTGAGAGCTTTTTGGGTGTTATAAAAACTACCCAGGGAATTTCGAGCTCGAATTTTGAGGAACTTGAAATGACTGTTAAAGTTTTCCATGCGCTTGGGGGTCGGAGTCCTCAAAATTTCCCCTTTTTTTTTCCCTTCAATCTGATTTCTTCCCCAAAGAATCTTGGCGCGGTCCCGTGATGAGCAGGGGGAACGTTTCCCCAGGGGCATTGCCACCATGGAAAACCCCATCCCCGGGCATTCTCCCCCCAATAGGGGCTATTGCTGGGCCTAAAAAAAAAAATTAAAGTAGCTGCTCCTACAAACGAAGAGCAAAATACGAAACACTTCTGATTACTATGGAGCAGGGGGAGTATTTTGTGTGTTAGGTATGTTTTTTCATATGTATATTTAATACCAATTTGAGATCTTTACGTTTTTCTGAAAAACGTCTAGATCGACTGTTCTTTTTGGGCTAGCGCATCTTTCTCTCAAAAAAAAAACTCGAAGTTGTTTCCAAAATACAGATATATTTTATATAATATATATATATATTATATATATATTATATTATTATATTATATATATATTATTATTATATTATTTATATATAAAGTCAAAATTTACTGTGATTTTCTATTTCGGTATTTCCAAATGTGGGGACATTTTTGGATATATTTTGGAAAATAATTTAAATATTTTTTTGCCAAATATTAATTGGGGGCCCAATAAGCCGCGGCACCCCATAATTTAATTTCGGTAAAATATATTAACGTAGGGGGGTTTTTTCGATTAATTAGTAATTTAATACGTTTTAATTATAATAGCTATTAAAATTTCAAACTCCGATATTTTAAAAAATAACTGCTTCTGCTAGAGGAAAAGCAATGCCATTTTTTAAATAGCAGCGAAAATGCTTTCCAACCCACCACAATGAAATCAAACCATTTTTTGGGGTCGACCATGTTTAATTGGGCACGATCTGGCCCATCGCCCACACCACTTTTTTAACTTCGCTTGTTTGAAGCCGCCCCGATGTCGGTCACACTGTTTCCACACACTTGCCCCCCTTGACTAGGCCACAGAACTTTTGACCTCCCAATGTTATTAAAGATCACAAAAACTACGACATGGTGATAACATCGCCAGGGACTACAATTTGCGGAAACCTTAAAGCTAAAGATACTTACAAAAATACTGCTTATTTTCAGGGGGTAATGATGAGATAATAATAATAATAATATCAATACTTTAAAAAAAATCTGCTTTTCCTCTCTCTCTCTCTCTCCGTCAATAGGGGGAAAGCGTGGAAGGATCTATTTTTCCTACGCAAAAATTAGACGTGTTTCCAGTCACAGTACGGCCCCGACTGGTTGGGCCAGGCTTGGACCCTTAGCGACCAGTCCCAGCAGGGTGCCGATTTTTTCCTTTTAAATATTTGAGACGCAACCCGCCCCGAGTGTATAGAGGCATGCACCACACAGTCGAGACCCCCCGCGGGGCCCGCTTCACGACGCCCACGCCCCAAACAGCGACGGTCTGGCCTGATGCCGACTCACATGAGGGAACCGGCACGACACAGCATACTCCGCAAGTCTGACTGGTCGCTGTCGAGAGTCGTGAAGATTTTGAACGGGGTTTTAGTCCTTATCAATGCCCATAATGCATTTTAAATAAGGTATCGTCCCAGTGTGTGCATTGACATGCATAGCATATACTAGGTAACGTATATAAAATACAAGAAGTCTGAAAAAACACTTAGACGACTACTGAGAATCTTGAAAGTTGACTCGTGTCGAGGGGAAAGTGTACGCTACTCTTTGAGTTGTTGATCTCTCCGATCTCTCGTCAGCCCGTCACCTCATTCTCTCTCAGCTGAGTGACCTCTCTCTCTCTCTCTCCTATCTCTCTCTCTCTCTCTCTCTCTCTCCCTTCTCTCTCTCTTCTCTCTTTTCTCTCTCTCCCCTCTTTCTCTCTTTTCCTCTCTCCTCTCTCTCTCTCTCTCTCATGTATTTTGTGTTTTACCGTATTCTTCAGATATTTCATTTTCACTCCTTAATTTATATATTCATTTGCCTTTTTAATATTCAAAAAAATGTATTACC
>JACEEZ010002154.1:42488-64988 GCA_016584305.1 Chionoecetes opilio
TCAAAACCCCTAAAATTCTGATATTTCTCTTAATATCTCCGTCCCTATTTGGAGGACTGGAATGGGCTATACATCATTAGAAAGACAAAATAACATGCGATTTTTCGTTTAGGACACCTCTTTTGATTGAAGGATAATCATCTCACAAATTGAAATTATTTTCTAGACAAGGCAAAATAAATATAAGATTTCTCACTAAAATAGAAAAAAAAATTAAATGTTGTCCTAGCTATTTCTTTAGTAATTCTACAAACTACATTTGAGATTTTTTCCATCAAAATTTGTTGAGAAATAACTTTCATTTTTTTGTACATTTTTTTTTTAGTAACGAAAAAATAAATTATGCGTCGAATGACCTGATACTTAGCTAAAGTTATTACAATAGGTATGCATAACATATGTAAAATAATAAAAATCTACCGATAAATAAAATACCCCGGACGATCCCCTTAACTTTATGAAAATGTAAAGAATTTGAGCAAAAGTGTTGTTCTTTGAACAAACTCTTTGAATCCGATTCTATTTAACTTTCTGTGTTTGAATTTCTAAGCCAAGAGAATGGTCTCACCTTAGCATTCACCCAGGGGAGCAGGATTCCTGTCAAGAATAACCCTGAAAGCGGTCCGTTTAGGCAGCCGGAGATGCTGATGAAGACATGGAAGATGTTGCCGAGGCTGCCCATGACCAGGCCGAGCACCACGGACAGCACGCCGGTGAAGGAGGCTGAAGAGGGGGGGGGGGGTCACTGTCACTTGATCAGGATAACACAATATCGATGTTAAGGTTAATGTGAGTGTGTTTTAGTGGTGAAGTGATGAGAAAATATCTGCACCGAAAAAATTTACCTTGCATACTTTTTATATTCTGCTCGCTAGTGATCCATTATCGTCAACAAAACTTCACTACGTGTTGCTATGCATTATATTCCTTAACGTCAATCACACAAATGTCACGAGTCATGTTTTGATCGCATTTTGCAAAAAAGTGAAGTTTTAATAATACGCAACGAACCATGCAGCGCAGGCGTCTATTACCATTGCATTGAACAGTATATTTTTGACACATGAGAAATCGGGAATCATGATAAAAAAAAGAAGACATGTACTAACTTTAACGTTTTTCTTATCATTTATTAATCGTTCCTCGGCAGCAATAGAACCAGGCTAGAAAAATATATACAAAGCCTTAAAGGGAAATGAAACCTGTATGGCAAAATAAGCTAGCAAGTCACAAAGGAAAGTGAGGAGCAGAAGGAAGAAAACAATCAGGGGACTTTAACAGAATCTTGACCACTAGGGTTTTCAGATTTATCGCTGAGTTTACTGAAGAAGGGCAGAGGCTTGAGAAAATCCTCCCACACCATGCAGGCTGCGAGTTTACCACAGGAGAGAAGAGTACTGAAGAGAAACAGGGAAACAGACACATAAGGGGTTCACATTTTATGAGTGTGAGAAGCTTAGTAAAAGTATAAGTAAAAGCATCATACACATATGCACGACTCTATACCTCACCTTTAAATAACCCCGCAATACACCGCCGCCACAAAGAGGCCAGACAGGGCGGGATGTGACCTAGCTTATCTGTCACCAGGAAGGGAAGGATCTGGTCCGGTTTGTTGATCTTGCCTGAGGTGAGAGGAAACGCACGTGCTGTAGGTGGCGTAGGCGACCAGACCAGAGAGAAGAATAAGATCCACAGACACCACAGTCTAGCCAGGAAGAAAATACACGAGTCTGAAACATTAAAAAAAATAAGGTAGTTGCTTGACACATATAGAGGAATGTTTTGTTTTAGAATAATGATACTATACGCTTTTAAATGAACGACGCGACGCTATTGTACGGGGAATTTATTATTAGTGGTGAGAAAGGATAGTAAAGCGAGAAGACTCCTCATCCCTTTCCTTTTTTTTTTATGTATAACTGACAATTAGATCATTACATTATTTTTACGCACACACACACACACACACATACACACGCACATACACGCCCCCCCACACACACACACACAACAAAACACCACAACACACACACACAACACCACACACACACACCCCACACACACACACACACACACACACACACACACCACACACACACACACACAACACACCAACACACACCACACACACACACACAACACACACACCCCACACACACAACACACACAAACAAAACCAAAAAACAAAAACATACATAAACAAAAATTCACCCTCTAGCAGTTTTTCAAAGTGCTGACGGAGGCGAAGGTTGGTAACATGACTGCGAGATTCCAACGGTGTTAATGACCAAGAAGAATCCCATGCCATGGTGGACAGGAAGGGTGTGGCGCTCGTAGATGCTCGGGTTCATGCTGTACAGGGGATGGGTAAAGCGGGTTAAAGGGTTTTAAAAGGGGGGAAAGGGTACGAAATGATGTAGGTATTTGGCTATTTGCATGTTATACCTGTCCAGTTTCTGGGAAGAAGACACAATGCATAATATAACACACACACCACACACACACACACACAACACACACACACACACAAAACACACACACACAACACACCCACACACACACACACACACACAAAACACACACACACAACACACACACACAACACCCCACACACACACACACAACACACACACCCCACACACATACACACCACCACAATAAATCATTGCACTCCAGGGGCCTCACTACTCATTCACTTAAAGAACTCTAGTCTGTCGCCGGTTCCGCTATGGCCCACCCCCTCCCCGATGCCGCCAACTCAATGCAGCACATCACCACCACCGCCAAACCCCCCGAACCCTGAGCAGCGTCTGTAGCACGTCCGTGTACACCACCGCCTTCACGCCGCCCTTAGGAGATGAAAGAAAGAGATGTCGTAGAGTTAAGGGCGGTGAGACTTTTTGCCGTCGTGTTTTTAAAATGGGGGGTTGGTCTCTTTAAGTTTGTTTACTTTTGTTTGGATAGGTATATAAGTCGGTATAGGGTAGAGACTTATCTGGTATGATTTAAAATTGGTACTTCCAGCTTTGTACACATTATTAGAGTCCAGTAAGGAGCGTAGAGATTACAACCAAGTACAATGAATGTCTTGAGCACAGCCAGGGAGTGGTCCGGATGGGGCGAGTGAGCAGAGCGTGTTTGTAGCTTTCGATGTCCGAGGTCTTCCCCCCCCTCTCCTCGTGATCTGGCTTCTTATCACTTTTTGTTGATCCTATACTTTATGCTGACAACTAGGCATTTGCCTGTGACATACTTTGAGAATGCAAGGTGTTCAGGTCTCACGGTGAAACAGAGGGGAAAGATAAATGTATAATTATATATTACTACAAAAGATATATAATTATATTTTATAATGTTTCTAAAAATATACTTTTTCTTTTAATGTTAAGTACATGCACTATCCTATTGGAAGCTTAATAAGTGTGAAACTTTGTGATATTAGTTGTAATTCACTAGTAATAGTTAGGAAGTTATTATATATGTTAGGAGTAAAAACTGACTGACATTGCTCGGGCCGCTATATAATTTGTCCTCAAATTAGGCACAAAAGGGAATTAGCTAGGGAATAACAAATGGTACACCTAACTAATGGCTAAATACATATATAAAATAAAACTATAAACTTCCCAAAGATAATTCCTATCGCTAAAAGTGAGTAAACTCTGAGCCAAATACACGGGAAAAATATGGAAAACAATGGTTACATGTGTTCAACATCAAAGAAAATGCCCATGGCGAGTAAAATTATATACATATATGTGTCAGTACTAGTGTGGGTAAATCCCATAATGGGGCAAATTCACTGTTAATAAATGTTAAGTGTAAGGTGTAGCAAGTGTACGTGTACCGTAGACTGTAGCTAGCAAATCCAACTGTCAGCTAAGGTAGCTGTGAAAATTACGGGGAAAAAATTGAAAACTTAAAAATTTCAAGTAAAGAAATTGTAACTTAAATCTTCAAGTAAACTTTTAAAAACCCTGAATGAGTCAATTAATGACGAAGGCTCGTCTGACGTAGAGCTGCTGCGTGTTGCATAGTGTGTGGGCAAATCCAAGTTTGCCAAAAATCATACAAATGATAATAAATCAATTTATTGTAGAAAATATTTTACATCAGCGAATTAAAAATTGACTGGCAGAGAAATTAAATAAAGTTTACACATTTGAATAACTTCAGAAAGCATGGTGATGTATAACAGGAAGAGTGATGAGCACTAAATATATTGAACTGTAAAAATCATGTGCTAAAGAAGCATGATTAACCATTAAAATATGTATTATGCATGAGGACAAGAAACTGTCAGCAGGGGAATAACATTTTGATTTGGTGTTCTCCACATGAGTGATAAAATAAACAGTGTACAGTGTGTACCCCCAAAATTAAGTTTCCACGGGAGTGGAATAGGAAAAGTTCCTAGTGGAGGTAAATCTTACCCAAGGGAAATGCACAGCTATTTGGGTAAGGCATTTGAGCTATAAAATGATAAGGTGGGATATTTGGTTATGTAATTATGGCAAATTTATATGCAAAGCTGAAATTTTAAATTGGGGAAAAAATAAACGGGGCACAGTTTGACATGATAATTCCCGTATCTGCCATGAAAGTGTCTGAAACATGCATTCTTCCTTTGGTAAACAATTTTTAAGAGAGATAAGTTTAACTGTGATCAATCAATGTTTTCTGAGGTCAGTATAAGACAAGAAATCTTTCGTAATTTCTCTGTGAGTTTGAATTTGTTAGTAAATAATGATCTTTGGGTTTAGTTATGTTGAAAACTTTAGGTAATACATGTGAACAAAATAGTTCTGGAGGAACTGCTGTCATGCATATAGTACCTAGATTAGTATGTTAATAAGTGCATAATCCTATCATTCAAATAGTGATCGTGGGTTACAACAGGAAAGACTAAGTAATTCATTCCTGTAATGAATGTAATTCACGTATGCATTTAATACATGGGTTAGTATTAATGCAATGGGTTAGTATTTCATGCAAGTAAATAATGTATTTCTACAATAAGTGCGTAATAATTCCTTCAATTGAGGAAGAATGAATGTCATGCAATGCACTGTGGTGCAATTTTAAAACAGTTTACATAATAGTATTCTAATGTGAAGAGATATACCATAGGTTATCAAGTTCTGCTACCCATTAGAGTTTCTATCGTGCAAGAGTTACAAGGTAAACATGGTAACTATATCAGTTTCTACTAGTAGTTGGTCAGAAAAATATGTAGCTAAACCAAAAAATTCGTAAAACATTTCATCAATGTTAAGTATTTTCAAGAATGTAAATAACATTGGCTTAGTGTGTTGTGTAGACCTTTTCCTAAAAAGAGAACAACACACATTAAAATTCAGAATACATGGTAAATTTAAAAAATCAGGTGAGCTGATATAAAAGGGTAATGATTTTAAAAATGGTATGGAATGGAATGACACTACTGTTTCTGGGGTGTGTGACCGCAATTTTTGACGGTATTCATTTGTAGCAGTATTTGTGTCATCTTAACTACAGGTGTGTCCTGTGTTTTAGTATTTGGGCATGGAAATTCTTCACCTGTATCTAATCCTCTACTACTCGTTTAACCTGGTCAATATGGACTGTCTTTGCATGGTATTTATAAATATGCTGGATAGTATTTGTGTCCATGTTCAATGGCAATGACCCTTTGTAAGGTCCTTCAAATGTAAAAATCAAACTTTGATTTTAAATTGTTGTACCTGAAAGTATATACATCACCTATAGCAATTGGCTTTTCTGCTGTGTATGGGCGTTGGTATTTAATCATGTCCTCTCTGGACAATTCAATAGCGTCTGTTACACGCTTGTATATTTTCTGAAAATCAGCTACTCTTACTGTTACGTAATCATCAAAATTATATATTGGCTGTGTACTCTGCTCTAGAAGAGTGTAAGGTAGTCTTTTGTCTTGCCCCAAATACAATGAAATGTGGTGTTTCACATGTGGACTTGTGTAAGGAAGAGTTTAGTGTGGCAGATACTTGGGGCATCCATTCATCCCAGTGGGAACTATATGGTTGAGCTAATGACTTAGGAGTTGTATAATCTTCCTATTTTGTCTTTCTAACCCTGCCGTGCTGTAGGGTGATAGCTAGTTATGTTACATTTGTTTATGTTGGAAAAGTTTGCAATTTTCAGTGAGAATTTGATTGTTAAACTCGGTACCATTGTCCGAGAGCAATGTGGATGGTGTATTGAATTTAAAGAAAACTTTATCCGTAAGTGCTTTAGCAACTGTTAGAGCTGTTTTTTTCCTTTAGTGGAACGAAAACCTGAAAACCTAGAAAAATGATCAAGGCTAAATAACAAGTATTGAGAACCAGATTCGTTTAGGGAGTTTTAGCAAGTCAATGGCTATTATTCCAAGGGCCTTTAGGTGTAGGATAAGGTAGCATAGGGGCAGGTTTACCAACTGAACCCTTTGTTTCAGCGCATGACTGACATTTATCTATATGAGCAAAAAAAATCTGGCGCATGAATGGCCAAAAGTATTCCAAACGTGCTTGGTGCAAACATCTATCTTTCCCTGGGTGACCTGCAAGGCTAGAATCATGTAAAGGGAAAGAAATCTGGGTATAAGTTGTAGAAGGGACTATCAGCGGTGTAACCTGGCGTTTAGGTTCCTGTCTGTCGTGAGATTTTGTATCTCGCACCAAAAGGTTGTATTGTAGCCTAAACTCAGTAAGTGGGACAAGGTAATTTGGCAATTGGTATCATCACCTGACTCCAAGTAGTAAAAAAATGGGAGAACAGAAGGAATCATTTCGCTGTTCCTCTTCAATGTTGGGAATAGCGATCTGGTTTTCATGTTTGGGTGGTTCAGGGGTTTCGGTTACAAGTGCAATATTTCGTGATAATGAATCAGCAACGAAATTGACTTGCCTGGCAGATACTCAAATTTTGGGTGGGAAATCTAGTATCGTCAGGCGCCAAGTGTAATTTGCCTGACAGTTCCTTTGAATTTAGTAAATTTACTACAGGTGCATGGTCTGTTTTAACAAGAATGTTATACCCATAAATTACAGATTTGAAATGCTTCAAAGACCATACGACCGCCAGAGCTTCCTTATGGTGGTTGAATAGTTACGTTCTGCGGGATTAAGAGTTCTGCTGGCAGGGGCAGCCATAGGGGCTGCCCCTGCCAATAACCTTACCTCTATCATCCTTCTGCATCAGCACAGCACCAAGGCCTACATCTGATGCATCAGTGAAGAGTGTAAACTGACGTGTATAATCTGGGTAAGCAAGGACTGGGGCATCTCACAACAATGCCTTTAATTTAGAAAATGCTTGCTCTTGTGGAGCTTCCCATGAAAATTCTACATCTTTCTTTAAGAGATGTGATAGTGGACTTGCAATTCGTGAATAACACTGGGGAACAATTTGAAAAAAATAAATTGTTGAGTTAGATTTTTGAGCTTATTTAGACTAAAATTGGCATGCTGATTCCAAATCTGTAGTCAGTTTTTTTCTAGCACGTCAAGTTTTTTCTCCACAGCTTACCCTCAGATAAGCAAAATTCACTTGTGAGCTGTAGTAAATTTTTTTGTTTTTGGGAATTTGTTTGGCGCAGTCCTATTGGGCATTCGGTCTGCTTCGTGAAGAATATGGAGATTTTAAAGAGAGTCATTGAGTTAGTGCAATATGACAAACACAAATTTGGGTATCTGTGTTGACCTTAAAATGGTGTCCTTCCCTTTTTGGTCAACAACGTGGATACACAAAGTATCCCTGCTTTCTCTGTATGTGGGATAGCAGAGCTCGAGAGAAGCATTGGGTTCAGACGAATTGGCTTCCGAGATCTGATCTAAAACCTGGAGATCCTAACATTGTACATGAGCCACTTGTTGACAGGAAGAAAATAATATTCCCACCTCTGCACATAAAACTAGGTCTCATGAAAAAATTTTAAAAGCATTGTCAACTGATGGCGACTGTTTGAAGTACATCATCTTGGCATTTCCTGGACTGTCAATTGAAAAAAATCAAGGCCGGTGTGTTGATGGTCCACAAATCGACAGCTCATCAAAAAATGAACATTTCAAAAGGTACTATTCAGACCTTTAAAAAAAATGCTTGGCTATCATTCAAAGATGTCGTCAAGAACTTTCTTGGAATACACGGGGAAGTAATTACACAGAAATTGTTCAGAAACTATTGGAGAGCTACAAAGCGCTTGGTTGCAACATGAGTATTAAAGTACATTTTTGCATAGCCATCTTTCCAAAATTTTCCCGGGAAAAACTTGGTGCTGCTAGCGACGAGCAAGGGGAACCCATTCACCAGATTTGAAGGTTATGGAAGAACGTTTCCAGGGTAGATGGGGTGTGCATATGATGGCTGACATTGTTGGAGCATCAAACGCGAAGTCCTCAAGTTGAAACACTCCAGACAAAACTACAAACGTAAATTTTTACCTTAACCTGCACACAATTATAGCCTTATTCCCTTTTTTAAAAACATGATAATGTTAAATAAAACATTAATTCATGCCTATTTCTTTCATTTTTCATTGTATGTTAACATATGCAACTTTTTATAAAATAAGCACTGTTATTGTTATGTACAGTATTTTTCATATTTTTTAAGAAAACGAAAATCCTACAGTTCAAAAACTTGACGTGATAGAGAAAAACTGAGATCAGTTTTGGATTCAGCACCCAAAAATTACTTAATAACAAGTGTCAGACCTAACTCAACAAAAATTTGTTCCCCAATGTAATCCATGATAAATTGTCTGTAAAAACCACTGAGGCCCAAAAAACTTCTGAGGGCTTTGACATTCTTAGGGGTTGGAAAATTTATCATTGCATCTACCTTAGACGTGGTAGTGTGTAAGCCTGTGGCATCCAAAACATGACCCAAGAAAGAAATTTGTTTCTTCATGAAGGAACATTTTGTTAGTTTAACCTTCAAATTAGCATCTTTAAGTTTAGAAAGTACTCTGTCTAGTGTTCGTAGGTGAGAGTTTGTGTCGGGGGTACAAATAATTATGTCGTCCAGTAATGCAAAAACTGTATCTCCTAGTAATTCCGAGAAAACAGTGTTGATTAGATACTGAAAAGCTAATGGTGCACCTGCTATTCCAAATGGTAGCTTTTTGAAAGCGTAATGGCCTGCAGGAGTACTGAACGCTGTGAGGTCCTTAGATACCTCATCTAATGGGACCTGCCAGTATCCACTGACAAGGTCCAGTGTAGAGAACACTTTCTTATCAGGACCTATGGACATCAGAATATCCTGCAATACTGGTAGAGGATACCTGGTTACTTGACAAACATCATTGAGGCGCCGATAGTCTACGACCGGTCGCCAATCGCCTGTTTTCTTAGGGATCAAAAATAATGGAAAATTCCATGGGCTGGTGGATGGTTCAATAACATCATCCTCCAACATTTTCTTAACCATGCCATCAAGTATAGACCTTTGTGAGTGGGGTAACCTATATGCTGGAATGTAGATAGGTTGTGTATCAGGTAGCAAAGGAATGTGATGTGTTATAAGGTTTGTCGTACCTAAAGAATCACCTTGTATGGCAATTGTGTCATGATTTGCAGTTAGTACCTGCAATAGTGCTTGCTTTGACTCTGGAAAATCCATATCCTCTAAGGAAGGACGAAGTGCATCCTGTACACACTGTACATGATCAGTGGCAGGGTCTCCAGTTGATAAAATGGGAACTACTGGCAAAGTCGCAATCAGACCCACGGCCGTTGGGGTGACTACGAAATCGGCTAAGTACGTTCCTGTGTGCAGTTTTTGAGTGCACGGTGACTTATTATGAATGTACATTTTAGTAATGCCCTTGGCGTTAACACTGCACAAAGCTGATTCCATGAAAAGAGTATTCACTCGTACTGATTCACTCAAACATATAGCTTCGCAATCATCATTCACACCTGCAAGTTTCAGAGATACCAAAAGAGATTCGCGACCATTTAGTGAAACGTCTTCCACTAAACAGGCACGGTGTGTCTCAGAATCTTGCGAAGGACAGAGAACAGTAGGGGTAGAACAGGAATCAGTGGCAGTGCTACTCAGTGAATCTATTACACTGTGAGCTGTGACCTGTGATGGCCGCTCGGGCACGCTATTAATTACATTTACGTTAATTTCAGGAGCTTGCACTATTGCAGAACTAAATGTTAACACTGGGGAAGGATTTTTGACTTCGGGTATATATGTTCCATAATACCTAATCCCGTGTAAGTGCGGACAAACTTCAATGCATTCATCTCGCATTGTTGAAATACCTATCAGGAGGTCAGCAGGGAATGATAATCCCTGTGAAATATGGAAACAGATAGGGGTTGCAGGCACGAATTCCTCAAATTTTAAGGGAAGCCATACTTTACCAATGACAGGGAATTTCTTGCTATCTAAACCTGTCAGTCTGATTGACGGAGGTTCTAAGAATAGGACAGATTTCGTTTCATTACGTAATACATTCAGTGTATCTATGTCCATAATATTTGCTCCTGCACTTGTGCCCATAAAAGCAGTTAATTGCTTGTCTTTGTGAATGACAGGTACAGTGAGAACTTCATATAAAGTAGATGTACCTATAAATACCTCATCTAAGTTATCATCATTTGCAGTAATGTCACTACGAAGGTACCCTGTAAATGTTTGTTCTGTAGTATGAGCTGTAATGATAGGCTTAACCTTGTCTGGCATGGGTAAAGGAAAATATTGCTTTACTATGTTAACTTCTGAGGAATCCTGTATTACATTCTCATTGTGTGCGTCACCATGAAAAACAGGTGTAACGTAGGGGCGTTGTGTATTGTGCCTAAACCTTCCTCCGTCGGCGGGAGACAATGCGTGGCGTTGTCTGCGTCTCAAATAACGGCATTGATCAGAGTTATGACTCCAGGAATTGTGATATACACAATACTGTTTCTTGTAAAGTACGTATCTGTTGTAGTCTATTGATCTACAATGTGACAGAGTATGTCCTGGAACTTTACAAAATACACAAAAATAGCTTTTACGTGCGTAATTATAGCTATCATAACGTTGATAACGTCGCTTCACCTGATACGGTGGAGTGTAATGCTTATGTTGCTTATAGCAAGAAGAATATCTACTCCTACCTTGTGTTGTAGGGAAAAAGTTGTGAGAAGAATGCGGTCTAGCACTTCGCCTATAATATGAGGGAATTGAGGGATAGATGTCTGTTTGTTGTGCACAATGATTTAAGTGCTCTGACGGAGTCTGTAATGATTTACTGTACGTAGCCATTGTAAAATTAAATGTAAAACTATGTTAAGATAGCACTATAATATTTCTTACGTTTAAATTGTTCGTAAATGTGTGTTGTAGATGTGAACGTCACTGTGTGAGACAATAATGTAATGTACAGATAATGTAACACTTGTGTAATACCTACAACTGTATAACTGCCCAAAACTGTATAAATTACTTAGCTGTTTGTTACTAGCATAGGTGAATGATTAGGTGAGGGCCTGGTAGGTGAAAGATGATCAACACACAGGTGGTTGGGTGCCAGGATGACGGATGTATACAGTCGCTGGATACATACAACCTGGTAAAGAGTTCACATTAGAAAAATTAACATATTAGACATACACAAAATAAGAAATACTAATTATATACTCAGACAGTTGTGTGGTGTGGCACGCGCTTAAGTCCATAGTGTGAGACTGGTGGTGGGTAGCAAGGTAGTGGCTGTGGTGTGTGGCAATGGCGCGGGGCGGCATGAAGGGTGTTTTGCAGGGTGGGGGGCTTAGTAAGCGTTATACGCTCTGAACATAGAGGGTGTTAGGGGGGGTGGATGTGTTCCTGTCCGGGGGGGTGAAGGGTGTTGTGTTGCTTCGTCGCTTGAGGGTATTAAGTTGATGGTTGGGCTGATTATTGTGTTGCTTGAGTTGCGGTGGGCCATGATGAGAAGATCTTCGTATTCGGGGCGGAAGATAATTAGAGCCGGTAGAGCTGAGATGTCGTTGCCTGGCAGCGATGGTGGGTGGCAGGAGTTGACGCGTCGACCTTGTGACTGCAGAATGCGCTGATGAAGCATGAGACGAGTGTGTCCGTCTCTCTCCACTCTCTGTAGCTGCTTGTAGACTCGTAGATTCTTGTAGGTAGTTGCTGCGTGTAGGAGATGGTTGTTGATTGTAGTACTTGTAGATATAGTAGTTTCCGGCTGAGTTGCTCGTGGAGTTGTAGCAATTCTTGTAGATTCTGTTGCGGCTTGTAGGAGTTGATTGTAGTAGTAGAAGTACTTGGTAGTCGCTGGCTGGCTTGTGCTGCATAGGTTATGGCTTGTAGTTGTAGCTGTAGAGGTTATGGTTGTAGCGCAGGCTTGGTTATGGTTGTACTTGCTTGATGAAGATAAGTGTGGGTATCGTAACCTGTTGCTTGTGTTATAAGACTGATAAAATCAGTCACCACCGCTTATGTCACCATTTATAAGTCGGTATATTGTAGAGACTTATCTGGTATGAGTTAAATTGGTACTTCCAGCTTTGTACACATTTATTTAGAGTCCAGTAAGGAGCGTAGAGATTACAACCAAGTACAATGAATGTCTTGAGCACAGCCAGGGAGTGTCGGATGGGGCGAGTGAGCAGAGCGTGTTTGTAGCGTCGATGTCCGAGGTCTTCTCCCCCTTCTCCTCGTGATTCTGGCTTCTTATCACTTCTTGTTGATCCTATACTTTATGCTGACAACTAGGCATTTGCCCTGTGACATACTTTGAGAATGCAAGGTGTTCATGGGTCTCACGGTGAAACAGAGGAGGAAAGATAAATGTATAATTATATATATACTACATAGATATATAATTATATGTTTATAATGTTTCTAAAAATATACTGTTTCTTTTGATGTTAAGTACATGCACCTATCCTATATGGAAGCTATAATAAGTGTGACACTTGTGTGATATTAGTTGTAATTCACTAGTAATAGTTATGGAAGTTATTATATATGTTAGGAGTAAAAACTGACTGACATTTAGCGTTCAGAAGATCTCTGAACTTTTTCCCTTTCCTATGAATTGTAGTTATGAGTATTAAGCCAAAGATTACACACGGTACTTATGTTCCTTATAGTCTATCTTACATAACATTTGTACTGAATAAATAATAATATACTAAGGTCCTTAGAATGTCTGTGATTCACAAATATATAATAAGTTGTTTTATACCATAATTTTTTTTTTAAATATGGGAGAAACAGCAAACTTTAGCAATATGATTATAATATTTTTCTTTTTCAAATAAGTCAACTCGTTTCGTTTTCCTGGACTAGTATACAGTTCAGTTAGCGGAACCCCCTTGATGGCATTACTCACTATGGTGATGTAGAAGGTGACGATGGCGCCCATGATGGCCATGGAAGCGAAGGTGGAGAGGCTGGTCATGGTGGAGAGGGCGAGGGAGGGTGCGTACAGGCACATGCCCATGCATAGGAAAAGGTTGAGTAGGGACCCAACCACCCACCCCCGCACGGACCCTCCCAAGGGCCGGGTCAGGGCGTCGGGCGATTTCTGGCCTGCCACGTGGAACCAGTGGAAGGCGGATGGATTCGTCGCTCGTGCTGGTGCCCGGGGCGTCGCAGGCGTCGCATTCCCCCCAAACCCCTACCCGGACTATCCCAAGGGCCGGTTCGGGGCATCGGGCGATTCCTGGCTTGCCATATGGACACAGCAGAAAGCGGATGGATTCGTCGCTCGTGCTGGTGCCCGGGGCGTCGCAGGCGTCGCACCCCCCCCCCCCCCCCTCGCCCGGACACTCCCAAGGGCCAGGATGGGGCGTCGGGTGATTCCTGGCTTGCCATCTGGACCCAGCGGAAGGCGGATGGATTCGTCGCTCGTGCTAATGCCCGGGGCGTCGCACCCCCCACCCCCCACCCCCACCCGGACCCTCCCAAGGGCCGGGACGGGGTGTCGGGGGATTCCTGGCTTGCCATGTGGACCCAGCGGGTGGCGGATGGATTCGTCGCTCGTGTTGATGCCCGGGGCGTCGCACCCCCCCCCCTCCCCCGCCCGGTTCCTCCCAAGGGACGGGACAGGGCGTTGGGCGTTTCCTGGCTTGCCACGTAGACCCACCGGGAGGCGGATAGATTCGTCGCTCGGGCTGGTGCCCGGGGCGTCGCCTCTCCCCCTTCCCCGCCCGTGCCCCTCCCAAGGGCCGGGACGAGGCGTTAGGTGATTCCTGGCTTGGCTGAACCTCCTGCCACTCTGCACCCCTCCCCCTCCGTGTGGGGGTGTGTGTCTGCGTCAGAGGCGTCGCCTGGGATCTTGTTTCCTGTTTTCCGGCCCGCTTTGCCGTCCTCATGGTCGGTCAGGTTGAGTGTGGTGTTTCCGGGTGGCATCCGGAGTGCTGTCGCTTCGTTGCTTTGGCCTCTCGACTCCTCCAGTCCCTGCCCTCTTTGCCTTCCTTGCCAGGAAGGGGAGAGGGAGCGTGGTGTTTCATGGTGCCTGAGGATTCCCGCCGCTGCCCCCCCCCCTCTCAGCACTGTTCAGCCCCCCTTCGAGGGGGTGTAGGTCAGTGTTGTCGGAGGGCGGCGCCAGGAGTACTGTCGCTTCGTGGCTTTGTCCGCTCGACTCCTCCATTCCCTGCCCTATTTGTCCTTACCAGGAAGGGGAGAGGGTGCGTGTTGATTCATGGGCCTGAGGATTCCCGCCGCGGCCCCCCCACCCCTCTCGTCGCTCTGCTCAGCCCCCCCGCCCCCCTTAGGGTTGGGGTGTGGGTCAGTGCTGGTGGGGGGCAGCGCCCGGGGTGCTGTCGCTTCGTGGCTTTGGCCATTCGACCCCTACCATTCCCTGCCCTCTTTACTTTTCTTGCCAGGGAGGAGAGGGGGTGCGTGGTGATTCTTGGTGCCTGGGGATTCGCACCGCCCCCGGCCCCTTTTCCTCTCCGTGGGACGGGGCGGGGCGTGCAGCGGTTCGTGGCTTACCTCGTCGGAGCAGGTGTGCTTCGATGCAGTCTTGGCCTGGCTCTTCCTCCCGCCACTCTACCCCTCCCTCCGGGAGGGGCATTGTGCCGGTGGTTGAGGCGTCGCCTGGAGCTTTGTCTTTCGTGGCGTTGCTACTCAACTCTTCCATTCCCTGCCCTCTTTGCCTTCCGTTTCGAGGAGGGGTCGAGGGAACGTGGTGATTCTTTGCGCCTGGGACTACGCCCTCCCCCCACCCCTCCCCCTTTCCGGGGGACGGGGCGGGGCTTACTTCCGGTTCGTGGCTTGCCGCGTCGGGCTGGAGTGCGGAGTTTTGGTCATGGTCAGGCCCCTTTTCCCGCCACTCTAACCCCCCCCCCTCCGGGTTGGGGAGTTGATCGGTGTTGGTGGAGGCACCCGGTGCTTTGTCGTTCGTGGCTTGCTACCTGACTACATTTCATGCCCTCTTTGTCTTCCTTTTCCGGCCTGGAAGAGGGACCGTGGTGGTTCTTGGCGCCTTGGGCTCCGCCCTCTCTCCCCTCCCTTTTTTCCCCTCTCCGTTCGCGGCTGGGGGCGGGGCAGGGTGTTTGGCGATTCATGGCCCGCGCCGTCCGGATGGGGTCCTTCTCTGCTTGTGGGGTGGGGGGTAGGGGCGTTTCGTTCTGTGGTTCGTCCCTTCCCTCTCCCTGTTTTGCCTCCTTTTTCGGAGGGTTCTCTGCAAAGCCCCGTACTGCTCGGCGTTCTTGACGTCCCGGTGCTCCTAGCTCTGCTCTTCGCTTGCCCCGTGCCTCCGGTCAACCCTCTACCGTCCTGAAGGGTATCCGGTCGGCCGTAGCTGGCTGACGGTCGTTTTTCCGGATGGCGTTGTGCCCTACCTTACCGGCGGGGCCTTTGCTGTCCTTGAGGATTGGTGGTCGCGGGCCTTGGTGTCTCGAACCCGCCACCACTTCCGTCTATCCTGTCCAGACGGGGCTCTGGTTTCCGTCTGGGTCTCGGCAGATCGTCCCACCATTCCTCCTCGTCTCTCGCTTCCCGGCCTGCTGCCTCTGCTTCACTTCGGTCGCCGTCGGTCGTGCTGATATTGGAGGGGGATTGGTGGTGTCTTCTGCCCCTCCCCCTCACCGCGGTTTGCGGCCCGTGGCCTTCCAGGGTAGGGACGTCGCTGCTCCGGTTCGGCGGGCGTCCCCGGGGCCTTCCCCATCCTCACTTCCCGTTCCTCTGGAGTAGTTGGGGTTGATCGATTCTGTGTACGCCTTACTGGTGTGTTTGGAGGTCCTTTTTACCAACCGGGACCTGTTTTTCGCCTCGACTGAGTCACAGGTCCCCCTCTTCCGCGTCCCTCTCGCCGGGGACTGTTTCTGCGACTGCGGGCTTCGACGATGTCTGCTGGGAGTGCTCAAACGGGGATGGGGTTGTGGCCTTCCCCATGGCGGAGGTGAGGTGGCGGTTTGTGGTCTTCCACCTCTCTGCTTCCTGTCTGCCGGAATCTTCCTCCTCCCTTCTCGCTGCGGAGCCTTCCACTTGCGTCTTCCCTCGTCCCTCCGAGGGTGCTTCTTCCGTCTTGTTTGCTTGAGCGCCGGTGCCGGCGTCGTTTGGCTGCCCGACTTTCGGAGGAGGGTGCACGGGTGGCCAGGTGGCTTTCTCTTGGTGGCCAGTCCCAGCCCTGGCCTCGCTGTCTGCTGTCTGTCGGGGGCTGGCGACCGCGTGTGACGCGTTCGGTGCCTCCTCCTCGACGACGGGGCCGTCGCTGGCCGCTTGGCCCTTCGACGTGAGACCTTTTGTGGCCTGCCGGTGATGCCTCGACACCAGGTTCTCCGGATTGGCCCCTTCGCTTCGGGGGTCTTGTCGGAGCCTTTCCTGCTACAGAGTCTCGCCTCGTCTCCCCCCCCCTCCCCCACCGACGGGCTGGTGTCTCCACAGGCTCCCAGACCCTCTCAATCGGAGTTTTGCGGGTAGGGGCCCGGCAGGGAACGCCGGGGCTCCTTTTCTCTGGAAGGGCAGTCCCCGGACGGTTGCCTGCGGCAGGGTGGCCTCCTGGATCTTGGGGGGCATAACCGAGGCGGGTCTTCCTGGTTCGAGTGTTCCTAGTCCCTCCTGGGTCTAGCCGCTTGGCTGGTAACCGCCCCGTTTCGGCCAGGATGCATGCTGGACCGGGCCATGGCGATGGCGGCGACGCCGTGGATAGGTTTCCTGGTCTTTAGGGGATGGTCCTTCCTTTCTCTTGCCCACCGCTTCTCCTGGCTGGGAGTGCAATGGGGCTCCCGTTCGGCCAGTCTCGTTTCGGGGGTGACGGCGGCCATGCTTCTTCCCCGCCTCTGCCGAGCCTCGGTGTCCCTACCTTCGTCGTGGTGCCGCTGGAGGCTCCTTCTGGGCTTGCTCGCCTTCGCTGCAGTGGTCACTCCCCGGGGATGGCTCCGGCGCCATCACCTTGTCTGGATGGTGACCACTCTTGTCCCGGAGAGTCCCCGGACCATGATCGTTCATTGGCCTTCTCGCTCGTGGCCATGGCTTGTTGGGGGCGTTTTCACCGCGTAACTCGGTGGTTGCTTCCGCTTCTTATGTTCTTTGTGTTACCGGATGCCTCGGTTGTCGGGCGTGACTCCCGATCCTCCGTCGGCCGGTGGAATTTCGGCGAGTGTTCATTGGTGGAGTGGCGTCTCCACATCATATCAGGGTGCTGCTGGTCCCTCTCCTCTTCCTCCGGTCGTTTCTGGTCCCCCAGGGGACGGTTCTCTACTTCGGGATTGTCACCGTGGTCGCCTTCCTCTGTTTTGCTGCCTAGGGGACCTCCAGGTCCGTCCTTCTTTTGCCCCTTTTCGGTGCTGATATTGGTCCTGGTGGCTCATGTCCCCCTCCGCCTGTCTGCCAGGTTCCTGCGGGTGTGGGGTTCGAGTGGACCGCCTCCCTCTCTCGCCTCCGGGGTGCGTTGGGGGTGCGCTTCATCCGGTGCGCTTTGCAGCTCTCTGTCCTTTTTGACGAGGGTGGACCGGGTCCCTGCGGGGGCGGCCGGACGACCTCTTGGGTGTCTGGAACAGGTGGCGCCTTGTTTACCTGTTTTCATCCTCCCTGCCCCTGCGTCCTCCTGAGGTTGTGCTACGTACTGCGATCCTACAGCCTTGGTTCTCCGTTCTGTGGGCTTAGTGTCCCTCCTCTGTTCCTTTGGGGGGTCCTGGCTCTGCTGGAGGTGCTCTCTGCCGGGATTCCTTCCCCATTGCCGCTTCCCGTCTGGTGTTTCCTCGTGCCTCCCTCAGTTGATCGGCTGGGCCGCATCTGCGGCGGACATTTTGTCGGCCCTCCGCTCCTCATCTGTCCGCTGTCCGGGTCCCTCTGGACGGCCTTTCTGTCTTTCCTCAATCGGTTAGTTCTTCGTCGCGTTTCGGGGTCGGTGGTCCTGGATTTCCTCTCCTTCCTGGCCCCCAACAGGTGGTGGTCCTCTGCCTCTTTCCCCGCTCGCCTGGCGGCGCTGGCTGGGCGAATACGGCCGGGTGTTCGTCCTGGACCGCCCTTCGGTGCCCCTACTGAAGAGGGGGTTATTCTCCGGAGTCCCCCCGTCGTCCTGTCCCCTTCTGGTCCCAAGTGAACGTCCTCTGGTACCTCCTGGGCGGCCAGTTTCGGTCCGCCACTCCCGGGTATCGCCTCCTCCCGTCGTCCTGTTCCTTGTTGCCCTGGCGACGGGGTTTCGGGTCTCCCTGAAGGCGCTGTCCGGTTTCTCCCTGTGGCCTGTCTTCTCGCATCTCGCAGGACGGGTCTGCTGTCTCCCTCTCCCTCTCGCCCGTGGTCTTGGGTTGGGATGGGCGGGAGGTCCTCCGTCTCCGCCCGGTTGTGGTGCCGGCTTGGAGGGTGGGGGACGCCTTCCACCCATTGTGTTTCGGCGCTTCGACGTTGCTTGGCTTAGTCTGCGTCCTGAGCGGGTGGCCCGCTGGCGAGGGTATGGGGACCGTGGAGTCCGGCCTCGTGCTTCGTGGCTCGTTTCCTCTCTCACTCCGTCGTGGACTCGCCTTGTGTTGCCCTGGGCTTCCACCTTCCGGCTGGTCTGGTGCGGTGGTTGGTCAGCGTGCCTGTCCATGGCGTCTCCGCCTGATTCTTGTGGGTGCTTTTCGTTTCCTTTTGTTTTCTTGAGCAGTTGCCTTCCTTCTCCACTCTTTGGTTGGGGGCTTCTTGCCCCGTCTCCAAGTGGCAGGTTGCTTGTGCACTAGCTCTAAGGGGACCTAAAATGACGGATTTGAAGTATGAAAAGACTATTTTTGGGTCCACGACAGAGCTAGTGCACGGCATTCGGCCTCCCACCCTTCCTTCCCCACCAAGTATTCAGCCCCTCTCCCCGGGGGAGCTTCTTGGGATGGGTATGACGGGCCTGCGGGCGGGGCCAGCCAGTGTTGGCGGAGGTTGGCACGGCGTTGCCAGAGGTGTGATTCTTTCTCTTTCAGATCTGAGTGTAGCCTGGTTTATTAACCAGAAGTGGGATTAGGTTGCCGGATTACCCAGGGATTACCCTGGGTGGCGATCTTTCCTAACTTATTAGCTTGTGCACTACCTCTGTCGTGGACCCAAAATAGGCTTTTCATGCTTCAAAGCCGTCAGTATGATCATAATGACCTACATAACTTATTGTGCGTACAATTCGTTTTTGCAGAAGAACTAGTGTATTGATAGCTGTTTTTGTAGCCATCCCCCAGACATCATTACAATAGTGTAAATTTGGGTAAAACAAGGTTTAGTAAACAAGCAGTAAGGTGTCACGGGTTAATTGATACTTTATTTTATGTAATATTCCTGATGTTTTTGATAGTTTACTGCTTATAGTATTGATATGGTCTCTCCAGGTAGGTGTGTCATAAATATCGATACCAAGATATTTAATTGAGTTACCTCTTTCTATTTTTTCACCACAATTATCAATATTTGAATCACCAAAATCTTTATTCCCATGTTTATTGATAAATTATTGGTTGTTAACCAAGATAATACAGACCCAAGTTCTGTGTTTATGGTATTAATTAGGGAGTCTTTGTTTTGTGCGGTGTGGGTTATATTTGTATAATTTGCAAAAATTGTGAATTTTTGAGCTTGTGATGAATTAGTTATGTCATTAATGTAGAGCAACAATAATAGAGGACCAAGTCTAGAACCTTGTGGTACTCCTACTGAGGTACGTAGGTACAAAATCAAATGTTACATTATTGAGAACTGTGTATTGGATTATATTGCTTAGGTAACTTCTGAGCCATTCATTGTATTTTCCCCTTATTCCATAATGATTTAATTTTTGAAGCAATATTTCATGATCTAATGTGTCAAAGGCTTTTTTAAGGTCTAGAAAAACACTAACTATAAATGTTCCTCTACCTAGGATTTGCAGTACTGAGTCAATTAATGTAGTTATAGCTAATTTTGGTGATAGATTCTATCGGAAGCCAGATTGACAGTTAGTTAATATTGCATTAGTGTTGATCAATTCTGTCAATCTATCATGCATAACTCTCTCAAATATCTTACTTAAGCAGGAAAGTATGGATATAGGTCTGTACCTACCAAGATCACCTACCTTGCCTCCCTTATGAATTGGAATTATTTTTGCAACCCTCAACCTGTTTTGGAAAGTGCATGTTTGGAAAGTAGTATTGATCATCATAGAGACTATTGGTGCTAATAGCGGAATCGTTTTTTTGATTACTTTTACATGAATATCATCAAAGCCTGGTGCTGAGTCTTTTAAGGACTTAATTATAGCTGCTATTTCTTCTGGTGTGGTATCTAAAGAAAGGAAATCTGGGTAACTATTAGCTAAGTAAGACATTGGCGAGATGTTGGTACCATGCATGTTATTAGCAAGATCTTAACCTATATTTGCAAAATAAGTATTCATATGATTGCTTATTGTTTTAGAATCGGTGACTTGAGCTATTGATACTAATTTATTAAATTTTGGTTTGTTGTTTTGTTTTATTGACACTTTTATTTACAATTTCCCATGTTTGTTTCCCATTTCCCATACTTGCAGTAGATTTTGATTTGTATTGTAGTTTTTTTGCATATACTAACATTGTATTTACCCAATTTCGATACTCGCAATATTGTTGGCCAAATGTTAAGGGTCTTTTTAAGTATTTTTAATAGAGTTTGTGTCTTTCCATAATGTGTTCAACTATTTCAGGGGTGATCCACGGTTTATGTAGATTTTTACATTAGATTTTTACAGATTTTAGAGGAATAACCTTGGCGATTACATCAGTAATGATATTTGAAATTGTGTCGTATGTAATATTAGGGTTGTCATCTATGCATACACCATCAACTTTTTCCTTCATGACTTGACATAAATAATTTTCATCAACACTTTTGTAGTCGCGATAAGAGAAACACACATCTTCAGTTTTGTTTGTTCTACTTATACAGCAAATGAATGGTGAGAAGTGATCAGAAACAGTTAGTAAAATTCCACTTCTGGAAATCATGTCATTACTATTGGTCCATATATGGTCTATGATTGTAGCACTTAATTTGTTAACTCTAGTGGGTTTATTGACACATGGATAGTAACCATAACTAGCAAGGAGGTGTATATAAGCTTTGACATTGTTTTCAGAATTGTTGAGTAGATTGATATTGAAATTACCTAGCAAAATACAGTCCTTTCCAGTTATACTTACTTGTAGAAGAATATCTTCGTATAGTTCTAAAAAAGAGTTACCTCCTGCGTTAGGCCTGCCATATATAACACCAATAATTATGCGTTTCTTAAAAAAATCTGCATCAACAAATAAGATTTATATATTTTCACTTGATTTACATAATTCATTTAAAACACAAAAGGAAATTATATTTCTTAAATATATACATACACCTACCCCATAATGGTTCCTATATGGTTTTTGTTGTAGTTAGGAGTTAGTGGTAGCAGTCGCTCTAGTAGTAGTAACAGGAGTTGTAGTATAGTAGTAGTAGTAGTTGTTGTTGTAGAAGTAGAATTTGCAGTAGAACGTAGTAGTAGTAGTAGTAGTAGTAGTAGTAGCAGTAGTACTAGAAATAGAAATAGAAGTTGTACACACACACACACACACACACACACACACACACACACACACACACACACACACACACACACACACACACACACACACACACACACACACACACACACACACACACACACACACACACACACACACACACACACACACACACACACACACACACACACACACACACACACACACACACACACACACACACACACACACACACACACACACATGCACACACATACACACACAAAGGAAACAAACAAAGATATAGAAAGGAGTTCCATCACCACCAGCACCAACCCCCTCACCACTACACCAAGCTTATCAAGAACACACAAGCTTCTGCACCCGACACTAGCCTCCCCACCCAGAGGGCTCCTACTTATCCCAGCGTCCCTCTCTCTATATATAAGTGGGGTATAAGGGGAAAGGCGGCAACAGCATGGGACGTAACAGCTCGGAGGCCAAATAATGTCTAGAAAAAGTGTTTGGAAAATGTGTAAGCAGAATGGATGTATGGGATGAGAGAGAGAGAGAGAGAGACTAA
>JACEEZ010002154.1:69988-94988 GCA_016584305.1 Chionoecetes opilio
AAAGCCGCCCTCCGGGCGGACTTTTTGGCTAGCTCCTGCGGAGGGCTATTGGTGGGCCTTCGGCCCACCACCTGTGTTTGGTGGGCCTTCGGCCCACCAAACATGGACTCTCCAGATAGCCCCTTTTAACTTTCCTGAAATCATGGATGTAGAAATGTATGTATTCCCCCACCCATTCACTCACCCATTACCCATCACCCCCACCCATTCACTCACCCATTACCCATCACCCCCACCCATTCACTCTCCCATTACCCATCACCCCCCACCCATTCACTCACCCATTACCCATCACCCCCCACCCATTCACTCACCCATTACCCATCACCCCCCACCCATTCACTCACCCATTACCCATCACCCCCCACCCATTCACTCACCCATTACCCATCACCCCCCACCCATTCACTCACCCATTACCCATCACCACACACCCATTCACTCACCCATTACCCATCACCCCCCACCCATTCATTCACTCATTACCCATCACCCCCCATCCATTCACTCACCCATTACCCATCACCACACACCCATTCACTCACCCATTACCCATCACCCCCACCTATTCCCTCACCCATCACCCATCACCCCCAACCCATCACCCCCCACCCATTCACTCACCCATCACCCCACACCCATTACCCATCACCTCCCCCATTCACTCCCCCATTACCCATCACCCTACATCAAGGCTTCCTCAATTCTCGCAACCCACTTTGTTTTCACAATTCTCGCTAATAGCCTGCTAAAAAAAAGAAGAAAAAAAAGTGATCGGATCATCTCATAAGTGGGCTTATGACCTTCCCTTTGGTCGACCCGTTTCCCAAAAAATGTGCCATATGAGGTGTTTGCGCACGGGGGGCGGAACCTATACCCACACACACACACACACACACACACAGACAGACAGACAGACAGACAGACAGACAGACAGACAGACACACTTTCGCTTTTATTAATATAGAAGATTACCCATCACTCCCCACCTATTCCCTCATCCATCACCCATCACCCCCAACCATCACCACCACCCATTCACTCACCATCACCCCACACCCATTACCCATCACCCCACCCATTCACTCACCCATTAACCATCACCCTACATCAAGGTTTCCTCAATTCTCGCAACCCACTTTTTTTTTCACAATTATCGCTAATAGGCTGCTAAAAAAAAGAAGAAAAAAAGTGATCGGATCATCTCATAACTGGGCTTATGACCTTCCCCTGGTCAACCTGATTCCAAAAATGTGCCATATGAGGTGTTTGCGCCACGGGGGGCGGAACCTATACCACACACACACACACACACACACACACACACACACACACACACACACACACACAGACAGACACACTTTCGCTTATATTATTATAGAAGAGATATATATATATACTAGCCGCAAAGCCGCCCTCCGGGCGGACTTTTTGGCTAGCTCCTGCGGAGGGCTATTGGTGGGCCTTCGGCCCACCACCTGTGTTTGGTGGGCCTTCGGCCCACCAAACATGGACTCTCCAGATAGCCCCTTTTAACTTTCCTGAAATCATGGATGTAGAAATGTATGTATTCCCCCCACCCATTCACTCACCCATTACCCATCACCCCCCACCCATTCACTCACCCATTACCTATCACCCCCCACCCATTCACTCTCCATTACCCATCCCCCCCACCCATTCACTCACCCATTACCCATCACCCCCCATCCATTCACTCCCATTACCCATCACCCCCCACCCATTCACTCACCAATTACCCATCACCCCCCACCCATTCACTCACCCATTACCCATCACCCCACCCATTCACTCACCCATTACCCATCACCACACACCCATTCACTCACCCATTACCCATCACCCCCCACCCATTCACTCACTCATTACCCATCACCCCCCATCCATTCACTCAACCATTACCATCACCACACACCCATTCACTCACCCATTACCCATCACCCCCACCTATTCCCTCACCCATCACCCATCACCCCCAACCCATCACCCCCCACCCATTCACTCACCCATCACCCCACACCATTACCCATCACCTCACCCATTCACTCACCCATTACCCATCACCCTACATCAAGGCTTCCTCAATTCTCACAACCCACTTTTGTTTTCACAATTCTCGCTAATAGGCTGCTAAAAAAAAAAAAAAAAAGTGATCGGATCATCTCATAAGTGGGCTTATGACCTTCCCCTGGTCGACCCGATTCCAAAAATGTGCCATATGAGGTGTTTGCGCCACGGGGGGCGGAACCTATACCACACACACACACACACACACACAGACAGACAGACAGACAGACAGACAGACAGACAGACAGACACACTTTCGCTTTTATTAATATAGAAGATTACCCATCACTCCCCACCTATTCCCTCACCCATCACCCATCACCCCCAACCCATCACCCCCCACCCATTCACTCACCCATCACCCCACACCCATTACCCATCACCCCACCCATTCACTCACCCATTACCCATCACCCTACATCAAGGTTTCCTCAATTCTCGCAACCCACTTTTTTTTCTCACAATTATCGCTAATAGGCTGCTAAAAAAAAAAAGAAAAAAAAAAGTGATCGAATCATCTCGTAAGTGGGCTTATGACCTTCCCCTGGTCAACCCGGTTCCAAAAATGTGCCATATGAGGTGATTGCGCCACGGGGGGCGGAACCTATACCACACACACACACACACACACACACACAGACAGACAGACAGACAGACAGACAGACAGACAGACAAACAGACAGACACACTTTCGCTTATATTATTATAAGATATCATTATAATTCATCATTGATATTTATATCATTATGATAAAAAAAATTATCATTATAATTGATATTATCATTATTATTGTTATTGTTATCAACATCATTCTATAAATTCGTATTATAATCATTACTATCATTATTGATATTATTGTTACTATTTTATCTATTATAATTATATATGGTATACGTAATTGATTTTAATGATAATAATATTATTATTGTATATTGGGAGTATACTATAGTGATTGAAACAATAATAATTACTTTATTGAAAACTACAATAATAATAATGATGTAATATAACTAATAATAATAATAATTAAAACACTAATACTAATTATTACAATAATAACAACAGTGATAATGATAGTCATATAATTAATAAAAAAATTGAGTGGTGAAAATAGTATTAATGATAATGAAAATAAGAGCATTTCCGACTATAAAAAATAGTAATTATCCATATTATCTATAATAATATAAGCGAAAGTGTGTCTGTCTGTCTGTCTGTCTGTCTGTCTGTCTGTGTGTGTGTGTGTGTGTGTGGTATAAGTTCCGCCCCCCGTGGCGCAAACACCTCATATGGCACATTTTTGGAATCGGGTCGACCAGGGGAAGGTCATAAGCCCACTTATGAGATGATCCGATCACTTTTTTTTTTCTTATTTTTAGCAGCCTATTAGCGAGAATTGTGAAAACAAAAGTGGGTTGCGAGAATTGAGGAAGCCTTGATGTAGGGTGATGGGTAATGGGTGAGTGAATGGGTGGGGTGATGGGTAATGGGTGTGGGGTGATGGGTGAGTGAATGGGTGAGGGGTGATGGGTTGGGGGTGATGGGTGATGGGTGAGGGAATAGGTGGGGGGTGATGGGTAATGGGTGAGTGAATGGGTGTGTGGTGATGGGTAATGGGTGAGTGAATGGGTGGGGGATGATGGGTAATGAGTGAGTGAATGGGTGGGGGATGATGGGTAATGGGTGAGTGAATGGGTGTGTGGTGATGGGTAATGGGTGAGTGAATGGGTGGGGGGTGATGGGTAATGGGTGAGTGAATGGGTGGGGGGTGATGGGTAATGGGTGAGTGAATGGGTGGGGGGTGATGGGTAATGGGTGAGTGAATGGGTGGGGGGAATACATACATTTCTACATCCATGATTTCAGGAAAGTTAAAAGGGACTATCTGGAGAGTCCATGTTTGGTGGGCCGAAGGCCCACCAAACACAGGTGGTGGGCCGAAGGCCCACCAATAGCCCTCCGCAGGAGCTAGCCAAAAAGTCCGCCCGGAGGGCGGCTTTGCGGCTAGTTAATAATATAATTACAGTTATCATTAATATTATTATAATTAGTATTACAGACATTTTCATTATTATTATTATTATTATCATTATTATTATTATAATTTTAATATTATTAGTCGACTACTATTATTATGCTTACTAGCCGCAAAGCCGCCCTCCGGGCGGACTTTTTGGCTAGCTCCTGCGGAGGGCTATTGGTGGGCCTCCGGCCCACCACCTGTGTTTGGTGGGCCTTCGGCCCACCAAACATGGACTCTCCAGATAGCCCCTTCTAACTTTCCTGAAATCATGGATGTAGAAATGTATGTATTCCCCCCACCCATTCACTCACCCATTACCCATCACCCCCCACCCATTCACTCACCCATTACCCATCACCCCCCACCCATTCACTCACCCATTACCCCCCACCCATTCACTCACCCATTACCCATCACCACACACCCATTCACTCACCCATTACCCATCACCCCCCACCCATTCACTCACCCATTACCCATCACCCCCCACCCATTCACTCACCCATTACCCATCACCACACACCCATTACCCATCACCCCCCCACCCATTCACTCACCCATTACCCATCACCCCCACCCATTCACTCACCCATTACCCATCACCACACCCATTCACTCACCCATACCCATCACCCCCCACCCATTCACTCACCCATTACCCATCACCACACACCCATTCACTCACCCATTACCCATCACCCCCCACCCATTCACTCACCCATTACCCATCACCCCCCACCCATTCACTCACCCATACCCATCACCACACACCCATTACCCATCACCCCCCACCCATTCACTCACCCATTACCCATCACCACACACCCATTACCCATCACCCCCACCCATTCATTCACCCCCCACCCATTCACTCACCCATTACCCATCACCACACACCCATTCACTCACCCATTACCCATCACCCCCCACCCATTCACTCACCCATTACCCATCACCCCTCACCCATTCACTCACCCATTACCCATCACCCCCCACCCATTCACTCACCTATTACCCATCACCCCCCACCCATTCACTCACCCATTACCCATCACCACACACCCATTCACTCACCCATTACCCATCACCCCCCACCCATTCACTCACCCATTACCCATCACCCCCCACCCATTCACTCACCCATTACCCATCACCACACACCCATTCACTCACCCATTACCCATCACCTCCCACCCATTCACTCACCCATTACCCATCACCACACACCCATTCACTCACCCATTACCCATCACCCCCCACCCGTTCACTCACCCATTACCCATCACCACACACCCATTCACTCACCCATTACCCATCACCCCCCACCTATTCCCTCACCCATCACGCATCACCCCCCACCCATTCACTCACCCCACACCCATTACCCATCACCCCACCCTCTCACTCACCCATTACCCATCACCCTACATCAAGGCTTCCTCAATTCTCGCAACCCACTTTTGTTTTCACAATTCTCGCTAATAGGCTGCTAAAAAAAAAAGAAAAAAAAAAGTGATCGGATCATCTCATAAGTGGGCTTATGACCTTCCCCTGGTCAACCTGATTCCAAAAATGTGCCATATGAGATGTTTGCGCCACGGGGGGCGGAACCTATACCACACACACACACAGACAGACAGACAGACAGACAGACAGACAGACACACTTTCGCTTATATTATTATAGATTATCATCATCATTATCATTAATGTTATTTTTTTTTTTTTATCATAAATTATTATTATTGTAATTATATAATATATAATCATTATATATTATATAAATTATATATATATATATAATCATTATCATCGAAGACCCCCACTATTATTATAACTTATTATTATCATTAATACCACCGACATTATTATTATTATTATTATTATTATTAAGTATTGTGTTATCTTTTTATGAAAAATGTATTGCATAGTATAGAAATATTATTTACTCAAATAACTGAGCGTGAGATAAAACATAACCTGTATGTCTGCACTAAATGTTGATTGGATTTACTTTAGAACAAGACAATGTTGATGATGTGTTCTCACAGTGAAAGGAGGAATGAGAAGTGATTGCTACTTCTGTTTTAGGGCAAAACTAATGTCGCTCAGTATATATTTGAATGGAAGTGATAGAGATAGGTACGTACATGTCTGATGTCAGATGACTTATGAATAAAATTATGGAGTTATAAGCTAGACAACCGTGTGGTATACTAGAAGCGGCACAAATACTTAATTATATATTATACAGTCTAGTATATATACCATATATGACATCTTGTTTGCAGGAAAGTATTACCATATAAATAATTTACCATGCGTAGGTGTTTAGCTTGGCGGCATAAGAACTGGCATCAGGTCGCGGCAAGCATACTTACCTGGCACAGGAGATATACCATAGCGGTAAGGTGGAATTTTGCACCCATAAAGGTGCAAAATCTGTGACATCCTTTTGCACCCGCAATATGCACCTCTTATGGTGCCTATTTAGCACCCGTAAGGGTGGAAAGTTGCACCTGTAAAGTTAGATATTTAGCTCAAAATTGTGCCTGTAAGGGTGCATATTTGCACCTTTAAAGGTACAAAGCTGCACCCTACCATAAGGTGCAAAAGTTGCACCCAATTGTTAAGGTGCAACTTTGCACCCTCAAAGGTTCAGAATGTGTGACATAATTTTGCACCCTCATGGGTGATAAACCTGCACCTTTAGAGATTAGAGTTTATGGGTGTAATGATACATATTTTGCACCCATCAGGGTGCACAGTTGCACCTCTAAAGGTGCATGTTTTGCACCCATAAGGGGGTGCAAAGTTGCACCTCTAAAGGTAGATATTTTGCAAAAATTTGCCCCTCTAAAGGTGCATATTTGCACCTTTAAAGGTACAAAGTTGCACCCTACCATAAGGTGCAAAAATTTTACCCTAGTCAAAGGTGCAACTTTGCACTCTTAAAGGTTCAAAATGTGTGACATCATTTTGCACCCTTAAAGGAGCAAAGTTGTACCTGTTTTTCTTAGTGTGTAGCCGCCATTTAGGAGTGGGCGCACTATGTTATAATGTACTAGCAGAAAGGGTGACCTCCGGGCACCTTTCTCCTAGCTCCTGCGGAGGGCTGTGGGCCTGCGGCCCAATGGGGGGCCTGTGGCCCCCGCATTGGGCCGCAGGCCTACATTTTTGTTAATAATAGTATTCCCATCAAATGTTCATTCTCTCTAGTATGAATTTTAGAGAAAATGTTCCTCCAGAGACTATAGCAGCCAAAGCTGTTTTTAGGTAGTTTTTGCTGGCCACGCCCACCATGGTCAGCCACGCAAACGAAACGTAGCCTATGTTATCCGCTTAGTCCTGAGGATTCCAAATATATGCGGCATGTGGGGTTTTGGCCATCTGTAGCAGAGCAACAGCCGTTTTTAGGCTGCTTTTGCTGGCCACGCCCACCAGGGTCGGCGACGCCCATCGAAACATAGTCTATGTTCTCCGCTGGGTCATGAGGATTCCAAATATGTGCGGCATGTGGGGTTTTGGCCATCTGTAGCAGAGCCACAGCAGTTTTTAGGTTATTTTTGCTGGCCACGCCCACCAGGGTCGGCCACGCCCATCAAAACATAGCCTATGTTCTCCACTGAGTCATGAGGATTCCAAATATGTGCGATATGTGGGGTTTTGGCCATCTGTAGGCGAGCCACAGCAGTTTTTATGTTGTTTTTGCTGGCCACACCCACCAGGTTCGGCCACGCCCATCAAAACATAGCCTATGTTCTCCGCTGGGTCATGAGGATTCCAAATATGTGGGGCATGTGGAGTTTTGGCCAACTGTAGCCGAGTCTATAACGAACAGACATACACACAGTGTCACAAACCACAGATGCAAAGTTGCCCCAAAGTGGTGGCAAGCTGACACTTTACAAAACACAGATGATCGTATAGCTTTTGAAGGAAATTTACCCAGGTTCGAGGTGAGGGAATATAGCAAAGGGGCAGGTAATCTTACAAATTACTTTAATTTACATATAACACAATAACAAAATGAGCCAGCATTAGTAATATCTAGAACAATCCCATAACCAATAACTTTAACATAATACCCAAAACACAGACTTTTGACATATACAAATACACAAAATATAAGAATAACCTAACTGGAGGAAATGAAGCAAAGCAATCACCACCCGTGAAAAATAACACAATACTCAACCTTGGTAGGTGCTTCTCTAGCCACTCTCGAGGAGAGAGGAGGAGGGAGGTCGGTGCCCAGTGGAAGTCGAAGAGCCTCTGCTGAAGTGAGCAAAACTAACCCTAGACATCACCTCGGATAGGGTAGGGGAGAGGAGGCGGCGTGGGGAGAGTGGTAACGAGCGTCTCAACAAGACTTGGAGGGAGAACTAGGTGGTTACACGCTGACTAGAGGTAACCACCCGTGCCTTGCCTACGTGACCCCCGTCACGCTGACAAAAGTCGAATGTTGTGCATTACACCCCACCGCCAAAGACCTCCGTAAGGCTGATGAAGGAGGTAAGAAGAGTCCAGGAGCGGTGAGGCGAGGGGTCCCATACCCTCACGGTTCTAGATGGGAGCACGGGAGAGGGAGTCCGCAAGGACGTTATCCACCCCCTTGATGTGTTGAACCGTCAAGTTGTAGGGTTGAATTTGGAGGGCCCATCTGAGGATGCGTTGGTTCTTGGTCTTCATGGAGTGTATGAAGGCCAGTGGGTTGTGGTCGGAGAACACCAACGTGGAGCGAGGAACGAGGTGGAGATAGCAGTCAAATTTCTGTAAGGCTGACACCAAGGCTAGTGCTTCCTTCTCAATGGTGGAGTACCCCTCTGGTGTAGCTTCAGCTTCGCAGAGTGGTAGGCGACAGGATGAAGCACATCGGTAGAAGTGTCAGGTTGGAGAAGGACCGCCCCAACTCCCGACTCCACTCGCATCTATTTGGAGATGAAAGGGTTGATTGAAGTCGGGGTTCCGTACGACAGGGTGAGAGGCCAGCAGGGTCTTGAGGCCGGTGAAGGCCAGGTCACAGGCGGGAGTCCACCGGAAGGGGACTGAGGAACTGGTGAGGTCTGTCAGTGGTGCAGCCACAGTAGAGAAGTTGCTGCAGAACCTTCGGTAGAAGCCTGCCATCCCAAGGAATCTCAGGAGCTCCTTACGAGTAGCAGGAGTGGAAAGGGCAAGGAGGGCTTCCACATTGGCCTCCTTAGGTTTCACCTCGCCATGACCCACGGTGTGGCCCAGGTAGGTCACCGAGCCCTGACCGAACGTAGACTTAGCCAGGTTCAAGGTGATCCCGGCTTCCTGAAGTAAGGAGAACAGACTCTGTAATCGGGTCAGGTGGTCTTGCCAGGTGTCAGCCACGACCACTATATCGTCCAGATAGGCGGCTGTACCCTCCAAGTCTTGTACGATTCCTGTGATCATCCTCTGGAATGTTGCAGGAGCGTTACACAAACCAAAGCCGAGTACTTTATATTGAAATAAGCCAAAGGGGGTAACGAAGGCTGAGACAATGCGGGCTCTGGGGGTGAGTAGTATCTGATAGTACCCCTTTTGGAGATCGATGGTGGTGATATACTTTGACTGACCTATTGTATCAATAATCTCATCAATGCGGGGAAGAGGGAATGAATCACGAACTGTGACTTGATTGACTTTCCTATAATCGGTGCAAAACCTGAATGAGCCATCAGGTTTAGGTATAAGTATACAGGGTGAAGCCCATGGTGACAAACTAGGTTCAGCTAGATTATTTGTTAACAGGTAATCTACTTCCCTTCTCATTATTTCCTTCTTCTCTGGGTTAAGTTTGTATGCACTTTGTTTAATAGGTCTGGCACCTGGAAGCAATTCAATATCATGGTGCATAAATTTACAGGTCCCAGGAAGGTCAGCTGTAACATCAGGAAATTGTGAGAAGAGGGAGGAAATGTCATGAACTTGAGTGGAAGACAATTGAGTCATGTAATTAGTAATGTTACTTAGCCAGTACGAGTTCAGGGGATTTCCCATAACAGGAGGTAAATCCTCCAAAGTTGAATCACATTGTGGCTCAGGCTCAGTCAGACTTTCAGGACACTGTTCAGGATTCATTCTCTCCACAACTAAAATACTTGGGGCTGTAAGGTCTTCCTCTGTATCTCTGGAATGATAGTGTTTAATTAGGTTAACATGGACCATTTGAGTGTTCTTCCGCCTATCAGGGGTGGAAATAACATAGTTAACTTTACCCAGTCTTTTCTCGACCAGATAAGGTCCCATGTACTTTACTTTCTCAAAAGGTTCAGAGGTTACAGGTATAGGATTTAGGGGGGCAGGAGGAATGACTTCATTTGGCTTTCCTGCCACCTGACAAGTATGACATTGCTTTATGAAGGTCTTTACCTGTTGTTTCATTCCAGGCCAATAGAAGTTCACTAGTAATTTCTTATAGGTCTTGTTAATTCCTAAGTGACCTGCCAAACCATCATGTGCCAAAGTAATCAAAGAAGATCGCACAGAGTGAGGAACTACAATCGGGTGGTACTCAGCCCACGAATCAAGGTGTTTCATTTCAGGAGGTCTATATGCTCTTAACAGAACATCACCTTGGTAATAGAAACACGGAAGGGTTGTTAGATCTATAGTCTCCACAGCAACGTTTCTGATCTTAGATAAGGTGGGGTCGTCTTGTTGAGATTGCACTAATTCTTCCTTAGTTATACTTTTCTTATTAAGACACTCTAAAGAAGTTTCAAGAGCTTTGGTGGAGGAATGGGTCTTGAGTTTACTTTGAGAGCGAGTAACAGCACAGGAGGGATAAAGAGGGTTGTCAACTGAACTAGCGGGTAAGGGAGTATCAGACACCTTAAGGGTAGGAACAACTAGTTCTCCCACTAGATCGTTACCAAGTAACATTTGTACTCCAGAAACAGGTAGAAGAGTCTCTTTTATTGCTAGCTGTACCTTTCCAACTAACAGTGGACAATTTAAATACACGCTAGCAAGGGGATAAGCAGTAGCAGTGGAAAGATCTGTGAGCAACACTTTCTCACCTGTCAAAGCAGAATTTACATTTGGCAAAGCATCCTTTAAGAGGACTGACTGTGCTGCAGCTGTATCTCTCAAAATAGTGATGGGAGACGATGGAGTGACTTTATCTAATGACACAGACCCTTGGTGAATGAAAGGTTTAAAAATTTTAGAGGAGCTGGGAACATTACAGGTAGAGACAGGTCTCTGAGGTTGGAAAGATTTGCTAGCAATCGGAACTCTAGTAGAAATTTTACAATGAGGGTGTTTGCACTGTGAGATGGTGTGTCCTGGTTTCTTACAATATGTACACATTATAGAAGAGTTATTATAGGAATAGTTATCGGGACCTCGAGATATACTACTCCTAGTACCAAAAGTATAGTCAGAGGAAGACCTAGCACCTCTGGCCTGACTCTCCGTCCTCCCCAGACTGCGTACCAAGAGCGAGTATGAGTCAGCCACTTCCGCGGCATTTTCCCAGGTGGCAACTCCTTTTTCCTCCACGTGTCGCAGGATATTTAATGGCATCTTATTTTTTACTTCTTCTAGTACAATTAAATTAATCAAAGATTGTAAGTCGTTAGTGTCTGTGGAATCCATCCATTTTTTCAGGAATCTCATCTTTTCAGTGGCAAATTCCATAAAAGTTTGTGAAAATGATTTAATCATACTGCGAAACTTTTGCCTATAAGCCTCTGGGGTAATCTCATAAGCCTTGATAATACTGTCCTTCACGAATGTATAATTCTCGAACTGCTCCAAGGTGTTGAATACCCTTTGAGCCTTACCAGTGAGTTTTGGGAACAAGATAGTGAGCCACTGACCTTCAGGCCAGTCATTCACCCTAGCAAGACTTTCAAAAGAGCGAAAATAACCATCTACGTCCCTCTCATCAAAAAGCGGGAGGAGAATAGTTGCTTCAGAGGGTTTGAACTTGATTTTGGCCTTATGCTGGCTTTCCTGCATTTGTAATTTTTTTCCTTTCATTTCAAGATCTTGTTTCGCCTGTACTTCTTTTATTTCAACTTCGCGGAGTCTTACTTCTCTATCCATCTCTAATTGTTGTTTAAAATGTCTGTCTTGAAGTTTCTCCTCCATCTCTAGTTTTTGTTTAGCTAGTCTCTCCTCCATCTCAAATTTTACTTGAGCTTGTCTGTCTTCCATCTCCAGACGCTTTAGTTGTATGTCATATCGAATTTGTACTGCTGTGGAGTACGTGGTTCAATGAATGCTTCCCTAGGGGCTAGTGTCTCCTTAGCAGGAGTTTCCTTTTCCACCTCAGGAAGAGTCATCTGAAGGTCAAATTGGGAAAGAAGCGAACTTTTGGGAGTTTGATCCCCAGAAGAGGTGCAAGGCGTCAAAGCATCTATTGCGTCTGGGGGAAGAACTTCTAAGTTTACTAATCCTTCAACCACTACGTTCTTTATTACTTCTTTTCTAGCCCTGGGATTGAATGGTATTTTATAATTGGATGCAACGGATATCCAATCCTGTTTGCGTAAGTTTGTCAGAGCTTCTACTTTAGGGTCATGACTAAAAGCTTCTAAATCAAACTCAGACATGTTGAATAGTAAAGAGCTTATCCAACTTGAGAAAAAAAATAAACAATGAAAAGGTTGGCAGTGATCAGCAACGGCTGTTGCCTACGGATACGATCGCAGAACCATTAGCGAGTTTGTGAGGCTAGAGTGACTCAAAGGACACTTGATAAGAGTCATAGGATACTTGATAAGATACTTGAGATACTTGTTTTTAGAAACTCTAGAATAAATGATAGTTCTTGGCGAATCGTATGGATACTTGAGAAAATGAAGGGCACAGAGTTAATGAGTCAATAACATCGTTCGCATGGCATGACAATTAGATCCAGAAACGAGCTATTGATTGAATAGATAGCGTAGTTCGTACGGCATATACAAAAAAGATCCGGATAAAACGACGCGGTCGTTCGTACGGCATAAAAGCAAAAAAGATCCGGATATAAACAACGCTATGAGATAAGACTACTACACTACTGCCTATGTATATAGTCCTATTGACACTCTTTCCAAAAAGCACAAGATTCAGAAAAAACTGGAGGCTGAGCACAAAACACTAAAATCCACACAAAATATCAATAGATGCCAATAAAAGTCCCTAAACACAACACAATAATAGCTAAACACGAAAATTTTATCACTCAAAACAAAACACTGGCTGTAAAAGGTAAGTAGTGCAAATTAAGGGGGGGGTGTAAGTAATTGACCTTTCACGATAACTACTTATCCTGGTCACGGCACCATTAAAATGTCACAAACCACAGATGCAAAGTTGCCCCAAAGTGGTGGCAAGCTGACACTTTACAAAACACAGATGATCGTATAGCTTTTGAAGGAAATTTACCCAGGTTCGAGGTGAGGGAATATAGCAAAGGGGCAGGTAATCTTACAAATTACTTTAATTTACATATAACACAATAACAAAAGGAGCCAGCATTAGTAATATCTAGAACAATCCCATAACCAATAACTTTAACATAATACCCAAAACACAGACTTTTGACATATACAAATACACAAAATATAAGAATAACCTAACTGGAGGAAATGAAGCAAAGCAATCACCACCCGTGAAAAATAACACAATACTCAACCTTGGTAGGTGCTTCTCTAGCCACTCTCGAGGAGAGAGGAGGAGGGAGGTCGGTGCCCAGTGGAAGTCGAAGAGCCTCTGCTGAAGTGAGCAAAACTAACCCTAGACATCACCTCGGATAGGGTAGGGGAGAGGAGGCGGCGTGGGGAGAGTGGTAACGAGCGTCTCAACAAGACTTGGAGGGAGAACTAGGTGGTTACACGCTGACTAGAGGTAACCACCCGTGCCTTGCCTACGTGACCCCCGTCACGCTGACAAAAGTCGAATGTTGTGCATTACAACAGACAGACAAATTCTGAGATTTATATATATAGATAGGCTCACTCGTAGTAAAAAGACCTACACGTCTTTTTTTTAGCAATTTTCCCTGTGGGAAATCCCAAAGAAGGTTTTGAGGGTTACTGATTTTATCTTTTAAAAATATTTTTATTAAACTATTCTATTTTTGGAAAATTTTGTTTTTATCTCATCATTCCCGCTATCACCCTACATTTTTGTTTAAGTCCACAATATTTATCGATTTCTTTTTCCATACCCCACACACACACACACACACAAAACCACACACACCACACACACACACACCCCACAAACACCAAACATATTTTACACACACATTACAATTGAAATACACAACAAACCCTTTACGCTTTTTCCCCCCAAACCCCAAAATACACATTCCCGCCCAGTAATACCTCGCTTTTTAACACTTTGCCGGCTTGTCACTGGGGACCTTACTGGCTGTTGCTGGGCGGTGGGTGGTAAAGGGGGGTGGTTATAGTAGTAGGAGGGGTATGGTGGTAGAACAAATTTTGGCAGTTATGCCTTGTGCCTTGAGAAAAAAGAGAGTGACAAAAGGGGGGAAAACCCGGGGACCAAAAACTGCAAATTTTTTAACTATTACCACTGTAAAAATTATTATCATACTATTTCCCTACTACTACTACTATTCCTACTATATTTATTATGTAAAGGGTCTTGGTTTTAAAAACCGTGTTTTCCCTAATTTCGTTTTATTGGGGGAAAAAAGGGTTTTTTTCCCACTCGGGGGCTTCCCCCATTTTTCCCCCCCCCCCCTTATCACCCCCCACCACTCCATACCTCCTTCCTCCCCCCCCTGGGCCACCACCCCTTTCCTCTCCGCTTAATACCCCAATTCGGGACCCCGTAGGTTGACCTCAAAAACTCCCTTTTCCTACTTGTTGGGTCTCATGAAGCAAAAAATAAGAAAGAGAGAGAGAGAGAGAGAGAGAAAAGAGAGGAGAGAGAGAGAAGAGAGGAGAGAAGAGAGAGAGGAGAGAGAGGAGAGAGAAGAGAGAGAGAGAGGAGAGGGGAAAGAGAAAATGAGGAGAGAAAAGGGGAGAGAGAGCGTGTGTGTTTTTTTTTTGAGAATAAAAACTGTATATTTCTTTTTTATTAGACAAAAAAGAAAAATTTCCCATGATACAGCTTTTGTGTAAAATGATAATAAAAAATGATACCCATAGAGTCAAAAATAGGGTTTAGGGGTTAGGGAAAGGGAAATGAAAAAAAGGGTTTTTGGGTTTAGTGTTGGGCCCCCCAACTTTTTTTAAAGAGGATTAGCCGAGGCCCACGAGAGAAAAGGGCCTGTTGGGTAGGGGGGTAGAGAGTCATGGCGAGAAAACCAGTAGTGATTTTTTCATTTCTGATTCGGGGACGGGGGACGGAGAGGTCACTTTGGGTTTTCCCCAAATTTGGGAAACAAAAGTTGATATTTATTTATGAGGTAAAAAATGTTTTTAAAAGGTTGGCCCCAAATTGAAAGGGAATTATGGGAAAAGGACGGGGACCCCCCCCCCGTTTTTTTTTCTTTTCCAAGAAGTGAGGATGAGTGGGACAAGTGGTTGCAGGCTACCCTTGAGAGACCACTACATTTAAAAAAAAAACACCCCGGGGTAAGTAATGGGACTGTTGAAAATCTTTTTTTTAAATATAAAGAACCTCTAGTTGAGTTATTTTATTATTTTATTTATTACAGGTGGATGAACATTTTTTTAGAATCAGGGCAGAAAAGGGAAAGGACTAAAAATGATAAAAGGGGATGCGTAGCTATAAGTTATGAAAGGTAATTGAAGAAATTGAATTGACACCCCAATCGGGGAGGGGGAGAGAAAGGGGAGGGTTCTGATATTTTTAAAAGTCGCTAAAGGGATATAAAAAGAGAGGGGTGGGGGCCTCGGGATATTTAAAATTTTTAAAGTTTAATTTGGTATTTCCATAATTATAAATTTTTAAAGGGTTTAAAAAGGGTTAGAAAAAATTCCAAAAAAACCGTAAATATAAGGGGAAAATAAAAAACGGCAGAGTTAGGGAAAAGGGGAGGTTAACAATGTTCAACTTTTTTTAGGGGGGGACCTCCCACTTAAAACCCCCGGGGGATGAGTATATGAAAATACGTTCTTGAAAAAGCCATTTGGAAAAAGCTTGACGGGCCCTAGGATCGGACACATCTTTAAAAAAAAGGGAAAAAATTTTTTTTTTGAGGGAAATATATGTTTTTGCAGTTTTAAAATTGTTTTAATTTTTGTATGTTTTTTTCTTATTTTAACCTTATTTGGGGTATTTTTTAAATCTGCATGAATTTACGCATATTACGGGAAAAACTACCTCGTGTAGTTCCCGGCCTTGTAGTTTCCTTTATTTTCTTATGTTCTTATGTAATTTTAAAAAAACTAAAAAAAAAAATAGGTTTTATTTTTAAAAACGTGAACAAACAGTTTTTTACATTAAGGGTTTTAATTTCCCCCCTGCAAACCCCCAAACTGAGCGCACTATTTTGGGACGTTTTCCCCCCACCAAAAAAAGGGTTTCTCCCCGTGGGCCCGATTCAGTCCCATATGCAGGAAAAAAGCAAGGCTTACGATATAACCGATTTTTGCGTGGTGGGGATATTTAATCTTAGGAATAAGACTGATTTTTAAATATAGGGGGACAATGACGCAGAGGGAATTTTTAAAATTTTCCTCAGGATAACTTCCTAGGGAAACCCCAAAACCCCCCAGGGCCCCTACTAGGGGAGATAATATTTTAGATTTTTTTACTGAAAAAACAGGGAAAAAATAGTTTAAAATGTGGAGGTTGGAGGTTTCGTTAGGGAAAAACAGGCAAATTTTTGAAATCAGGTTTTGCTTTTTAAATGGGGAAATAGGAAAATAAGTGTTAAAAAAACAAAAAAAAAAAGAGTACCTTTTTCTTCAGGGAAAGGGGCCCAAAAAAAGCAGGACAAAGAAGGGCCCTGGAGGGGGTTCTTTAGCGTGTAGGGTGGCGGGGGAAAGGGGTGGGCCCAGCTCGCGGGGGAGACAGGTGTTAGTGAGGTCGGGGGGGGATGAGGATTATACATTTTTTTTAGGGATTTAAAGCAGGACAAAAAAATAATTTTCCTTTTAGGCCCCATAAAATCCAAAAAAAGAATGAACCCAAAGGAAAGAAAGGGGAATTTTTAAAAAACAACATTGGAGTAAAAAAAAAACATGTACGTAAGGCTCAAGGCTGGCCAATTTTTAGCAAAAACAGTTAAACGTGATGGCGCGGACAGTGAAGAGATTAACAAGGAAAAAGCTAAGAACAATTTTTGAGTTAAGGTCGCTGGACAGGGGAAAAAAACGACCCTAAAAGGGGGGCTTTTAGGTATATAAAACAAAGACAAAGGAATTAGTGGGGCTTTTAAATTAAAGCCCGGGTAGATCGTAACTCGGATGCGGATTTTGTTTTAAAAATTTAAAGCTTTAATTTTTTCAGGTTTTCTCAGGGGTTTCACAGACGATACCTGATAGTGAACCTATGTTTTAAAAGGGGCGATGAGGAGGAAAAATCAAAGATATTTGATAACCCAAGGGGAAAAGTTAGAAAGGGGGGTATATATAAAATGAAGGGAATTTTAATTTTACCAGGGGCCCGATGAAGTTTATTTTCCCCTAGGATTTAAAAAAATGCAAAGAGGTTGTTAGTGCGTCGTTAGTGCACCTTTTTGGGGGAAAACGGTTTGAATAGGGGGAAGTACCCTTAATATAGAGGAAAAGGGGACGTGTAAAAAAAAAAAAACAATATCTGAAAAAATTATAATTGATTTTAAGGGAAAGAAAAAATTTAAAAACGTACTTCTGAAATTTAAACTTTGTATTTTTTTTTTTTAAGGGGCTAGGTAACGTTTTTAAAAAATCATAGAAATAATTTGTTTGAAGGGTTTTTGGTTTAGAGATTTCATTATAAGGGTTTTTCAAAGCTGTTCACTTCCCTAAACAATCCCCTATTTAGGACGTTTGGGGGGCTTTTACAAGGGAGAGAGAGAGAAAGAGAGAGAGAGAGAGAGATTATATATATACTTGATTTACCACCATGATTCCCACCCTAAAAAAAGGGGCATTGTTACAGGAACACTGTTTCGGAGTTTAAACGTTTCGTAAGTACTATAGGAAAATAAACAAAAAGGGAAAAAAAAAAATAATAGGGATTTCGTAAAAAAACAGTTGCCCTTTTTTTCCGTTTTTTTTTCTTTTATTTTATTTTTTTCTCGCTAGCGTGTACTATCGCAATATTAAAAATTCGGCAAATACGGCTGCGAATGAAAAAAAAAAATTCTGCCCATAAGAAAAAAGAAAAAATCCAAAGCAGGATAGGAAAAGGGGGATGGGAAAAATTGGGATCAAGAGTGGGGTTTCACTTTTGATGAGGAAATTTTTTTCTTTAAATTTCCCTTGTGATGGGTTTACCCCCCGCTAAAGGGAGAGGTGCTGTTCTTGGGTTTTTTGTGTGGGGCGAGTCGCTACAATGAGCTCCACCCGGGCCTTTGCTCCTTGGCGCGGGCCCAGGCCTTTTTTCGTTTTCCCGGGAAAAGGTTTTAGATTCCCCTTCCGGCAGGGGAGGGTGAGAAGGGAGGAGAGAAGCGCCCTGACGGAGAAAAAATGCTGACGGGGCCCATGCAGCCTTTTTCCCCGACGGGGGGGGAGAAGGGGAGAGAGAGAGAGGAGGAGAGAGAGGGGAGAGAGGAGGAGAAAAAGGGGAGAGAAGAGAGAGGAGAGAGAGAGAAAAGAGACAGAATGAGAGAAGAGAGAATATAAAAACCAATTTCCGAAAATGCCAATTGAATAAAAAAAAAAAAAAAAATTATAAAATATAAATAAAATAAAAATAAAAAATAAATATATAAAATATATATATAGAAAATTAGACCTTTTATATATATAAATAACCATAAATAAAACAAAAATTTTATAATAAATATAAATATAGAATATATATTAAATTTTATATATAATAGTTTTATATATAAATAATAATATATATGTTTTGATATATATATGATAAATTATAAATATTAATTTTAAATAATATATAAAATATATATAATATATAAAAAGATAATATATATAAAAATATAAAGATTTTATATATATATATATATATATTTTATATAAAATATATTATATATATAATAAAGAAAAAAAATATAAAAAAATATAATATAATAATTTAAAAATTTTAAAATATATAAATAATATATATAAAATATAAAATAAAAGAAGAAATGATTTTATAAAATATATATATATATATATATATATAAATAAAGATATATTTTAAATAATATATATAAAATATGGGGTAATCTTTAATCTGCATGTAATTTACTGCAAGTCTACAGGAACTACCTCGTGTAGGTCTCCGGCCTCTTGTAGCTCCTTATTTTCTTATGTTCTTATGTAATTTTCAAAAACTAATAATAAAAAATTGATTACTTAAAACGTGAGACAAACAGCATTTACAGTGAAGAGAGTTAAGTCCACCCTGCGAACCCTTAACTGAGCGCACTACTGTTGGGACGTGTTACCCCCACCGAACAGGCGTTCTCTCTCGTGGGCCTCGATTCAGCTCCCATATGGCAGGAAATAAGCAAGGCTTACAGATATAATCGATTATGCGTGGTAGGATATTTTAATCTTAGGAATATAGACTGATATTTAAATATAGGAGACAATGACGCAGAGGAATTGTTAAATGTTCCTCAGGATAACTTCCTAGGGCAAGCAATCAGGGCGCCTACTAGAGGAGATAATATTTTAGATTTATTACTGACAAACAGGGAAGATATAGTTACAGATGTGGAGGTTGGAGGTACGTTAGGGAACAACAGTCATTGTGAAATCAGGTTTTGCTTGAAATGGGAAGTAGGAAATATAAGTGTTAATAAACAAAAATAAACAAAGAGTACCTGTCTTCAGAAAGGCCAATTATGCAGGACAAAGAAGACACCTGGAGGTGATTCTTTCAGCGTGTAGGATGGCGGGGAAGGAGTGGTCCGAGCTCAGCGCGGAGACAGGTGTTAGTGAGGTCGGGGCGGATGAGGATTATACATTATTTGTTAGGTATTTAAATGCAGGACAAAAAAATAATATTCCTTATAGGCGATAAAATCAAGAAAGAATGAACCGAAATGGATGAAAGCGAATTTAAAACACAACATTGGAGTAAAAATAAACATGTACGTAAGGCTCAAGGCTGGCCATTTGAGCAAAGAACAGTATAACGTGATGGCGCGGACAGTGAAGAGATTAACAAGAATAGCTAAGAACAATTATGAGATTAAGGTCGCTGGACAGGCAAAGAACGACCCTAAGGGGTTCTTTCAGGTATATAAAACAAAGACAAAGGAATTAGTGGGGCTTTTAAGATTAAAGCAGGGTGAGATCGTAACTACGGATGCGGATATGTGTAAAAATTTAAATGCTTAATTCTTCAGTGTTTTTACTCAGGAGGATACACAGACGATACCTGATAGTGAACATATGTTTAAAGGAAGCGATGAGGAGAAACTCAAAGATATTGTGATAACCAAGGAAATGTTAGAAGAGGGTATATATAAAATGAAGAATTTAAGTCACCAGGACCAGATGAAGTTTATCCCATAGGATTAAAAGAATGCAAAGAGGTTGTTAGTGCGTCGTTAGTGCACATTTTTGGGGGAAATGGGTTTGGGATATAGGCGAAGTACCGTTAATATAGAGGAAGGAGATCGTGTAAAAAAAAAAAGAACAATATCATGAATTGCATTATATATTGTTTTTAAGGGAATGAAATAATAAATACGTACTTCTAAAATAAGCTTAGTATTTTTTTCTAAGTCTAGGCTAACGTCTTAATAATCATAGAAATAATTTTTTTTGAATGTTATGATTTAGAGATTTCATTAAAAGATTACAAAGTTTGTTCATTTCCCATATCAATCACTATTTAGGACGGGGGGCATCTTCTACAAGGAGAGAGAGAGAGAAAGAGAGAGAGAGAGAGAGATTATATATATACTTGATCTTACTCACCATGATCCTACATAACAAAGGACATTGTTACAGTAACACTGTACGGAGTTAAGCGTTTCGTACGTACTATAGTGTAAAATAAACAACAAGAAAAAAAGAAATAATAGCATTTCGTAATAACAGTTGCCCTTTTTTGTCCGTTTTTATCTTTTATTTTTTTTTTATCTCGCTAGCGTGTACTATCTGCAATATAAAGATTCGGCAGTACGGCTGCGAATGAAAAAAGAAATTCTGCCCATAAGAAAAAAGAACATCCCATGCAGGTATAGGAAGGGCGATGAGAAAGTTGTGGATCAAGATGTGGATTTTCACTTCGATGAGGAAATTTTTTTCTAATTCCGTTGTGATGGTTCACCGCCGCTAAAGAGGAGAGGTGCTGTTCTTGTTTTTCGTGTGACGAGTCGCTACAATGAGCTCCACCTCGACCTCCTGCTCCTTGGCGCGGCCGAGGCCTTTGTTGTCCTCGGGAAGGTTGAGATTCCTCGTTTCCGGCAGAGGGAGGGTGAGAAGGCAGGAGAGAAGCGCCATGACGGAGAAAACTGCTGACGGGGCCCATGCAACTTTATCTCCCTGACGGAAGAAGGGGGGGGAGAGAGAGAGAGAGAGAGAGAGAGAGAGAGAGAGGGGAGAGAGGAGAGAGAGAGAGAGAGAGAGAGAGAGAGAGAGAGAGAGAGAGAGAGACAGAATGAGAGAGAGAGAGAATCATACAATAACCATTACCGAAATATGCCAATTGTAATAAAAAGAAATATAAATTTTATATAATAATATATAAAATATATAATAAATATTAATATATATATATAAATATATATATATATAATATATATATAAGAATATATATATATAATATATAATACATTTTATATAAATACTATATATATATAATAAATAAAAAATATATAATATAATATATATAATATATAAAAATATATATAAATATATATATATATTAATTATATAGATATATAATATAATATATACATATATATATATATTATTATATACATATATATAATATATATAAATATATAAATAATAAATATACATATTTAGTTTTTTTTTATAATATAGAAAAAAAAAATATATACATAATATATATATATATTATAAAAAAATATATATATATATATATATATATATATATAATATATATAATATATATATACTATATATATAATATATAAAATATATAACTATATAATATGATATATATATATAATATAATATAAATATATATAATATATATTATATATATTAATATATATATAATATTATATCAATATAATATATATTATAATATATATAAATAATAATATAATATTTATATACTATCATATAATATATAATATATATCTATATATATTATATATATATATATATATATAAATAATAATAATTATATTATATTATATATTTATATAATATATTATTATATATACCTATATATATATATATATATAGTACATAATATATATAATATATATATACTATAATATATATATTATATATATATATTACATATATCTATATAATATATATATATATAATCTATAATATATATCTATATATATATATATAATATATTATAATATATATTTTAATAAATATAATATATAATATAATATATATAATATATATATTATTATATAATAAATAATATAGATATATATATATATAATATAGATAATATATATACTAATATATATAATATATATATCTACACATATATATATATATATATATATATAATATATATATAATATATATATTATATATATAATATAGTATATAATATATATATAATATAAAATATATATTATTATAAAATATTATATATAATATTAATTATTATATATATATATAATTAATATATAATATATTAATACATAAATATATATATATATATATATATATAATATATATTATATATATTATATATATTTTATATATAAAATATATAAAATTATATATATATATTTTAATATTTATATATTTTTAAAATTATAAATATATATATATTATATATATTATATTTTTAGTTTTAATATAAAATTATATGTTAATATATTAAAAATTTGATATAATTAATATAAAATTTTTAAAATTTTTATTTTATAATATGATATATTATATTTAATATATATTAATTAATCTTTAATGCTTAATAATATTTTTATATTTTTAATAATTTTATTTAATATATATAAAATATATATATTTATAAAATTTTATAATTTTAAAATTTTAATATATTATTAATAAATATAAAAATAATATTTTTAATTAATAATAGTTATATATATATTTCTATTATTTTATAGTATTTAAAATTATTTTAAAATATTATTTATTTCTTAAATAAAATATAATTTTTAATTTTTTATTTTATATTTTATTTTATACTATATATATTTTATATTTTTAATATATAAATTTATATATATATTTTAATATATTTTAAAATATATATATTTTATATAATTTTATTTATTTTATAAGATTTTATATAAAAAATAAAATTTATATATTTTATATCTATATATATATTTATTTTATATATTAAAATTAATTTTATATTAAAATATAATTTTAAATATATTTTATATTTTAAAATATTTTAAGAAATAATTATATATATATTAAATATTATAATATTTTATATTTAGATTATTATATTATATTTATTTTATAATGATAAATAAATATATATAATATTTTTATATATATTTTTCTTAATATTATTATTTTATATATATATATAATTATATATAGATATAATATATTTTTATTTTTAAGGGTTTTGTTTAAAAAGTAATATTATATATTTTAGATTTTTAATATGTTTTAAGATAATTTTTTATTTTATTTTAAAAATTTTTATATGTTATTTTACCTTTAAAAATTTATAAATAGTTAAAATATTATAAAATAAATTATAAAAATTTTATATGCCCCAAATATATATTATATTAGGATATATATAAAATATTTTATGTATTAATAATAATATATATATATATATATTTTTATATATTATGTAAAATACAAAATATATATAATTATAATGTTTTTAAATATAGCTATATACCCTTATATATTATATTATATATAAATTTTAAAATATAATATAATTTTAAAATATATATTTTAAAATTTTATTATAATATATGTATATAATTATAAAAAGACTCTGTTACTGGTTTTGCTACTAAATTTTGGGGGTTTTTTCCCGGGAGGCCATTTTTGGGCGTTCCCTGACATTTTTCGAACATCACCCCCCATCCCCCTTTTTTCCTTTTTTTTTATCAGTAAAAAATAAATTCCCCGTTATCTTTGTAAATGTTTTTTCTTAATAGTTTTCCAAAAAATAAAAACCCCAGTAAAATAGACTAAAGAAATGCCATTTTGAGAGAGTGAAGAAATATGCAGGGGCTATGCAGAAATTCATTTAAAAACTCTTCCCCCATAAAAATTTTTTTGGCCAGAAAACTTTTTACAAAAAACATATCAATAGAACCCAATTTTTTCATTACGTTCAATTGAAATTTTGGGGTTTTCTGATAAATAAATTTGGGACTTTTCATAAACTAGGGGTTAACTAAATAAAAAAACTTCATCAATCGGAAAATTAAACCGATTGATGATTTTACTTCTTTTAGTTAAACGTTATTTATGCATGGTTCCCCAAATTTATTTTTTCAAAAACGGGAAATTTTATCAAAGGAAAAACTAATACAAATTTCCCCTATTTTGATATGTTTTTATGTAAAAAGTTCTCACAGAAACTATTTAAAAAGGGGAAGAGTTAAGTGAATATTTTATGGGATATTACTTCAGTCTCATAATGACTTTTTATTAGTGTATTTTACAGTTTTTTTATTTGAAAATTTTAGGGAAAACACATTTTCAAG
>JACEEZ010002154.1:102488-107488 GCA_016584305.1 Chionoecetes opilio
AATAATAACACTAATATTATTATAATTATTCTCAACCGAAGGCATAGAGGAACAACAAACACAACATAATATGAATGAACCTGAGTATTAAAGCAAATAAAATATATTATATTCATGTGGGCAATATAAACAGTGCTGTACATACAAAAGTGTACGTACTATATGTACATAGAAATGTAGGCTATCGGATATGAAAATTCAGAGATCCGTGGATGCGGATGGTATGATGTTCTAATTACTTATTTTGCGGATGCGGATGTATATGCGGATATCTATTCATTTTAAAATGCGGATGCGGATGTCACATCTTGACATCCTCGCAGATGCAGATTTTTTCATGATATTGTTATAAAACACCAGTTTTTACCATATGGCAAATAATGTTACATAAAACATTACACAATACTGCATATTAAAATGTTTAGGTTGTATGACGCGTTTCAGCCACACAAACTGTGTGTTACCGGGATGCGGGACTGGTACCAACTGTCGTGCATCCCACAAACCACTTTCCCTATCGTCCACCTTTTTGAAAGTGGTTAACTGCAATTCTATGTGTAACATATAATTTAGCACATTTTTCATTTTAAGTTTAAGATGGGTAAGTTTTTCTTCATGAATAGCAGTTTCTCTGCCTTCTCTGCCAAAAGCCGTTTGCGTTTGTTGTCATAGATCAAGCCAGCACCACTGAACAGCTGCTCAATTGGGACGCTGCTTGGAGGGCAGCAGAGATATTAGCAAGCAACCTTCGCCAAATCAGGGTACTCTCTTCATTTTCTTCCACCACTGCAAGTTGTCTTCACTTCTTCCACTAATGTTTTTTACCAGGGGATTCCTAAATCACCTCCGGAACACGGTGATGAGGTGTGCACTGGTGGCATCCCCTGGTAGGTGTTCCACCTCTAACCATCCCGTCAGTCTGTCAGCGTAGGCGATGTAGTTGGCGATGTGGACCATTGAGCCGGAACAGGTCTGCTGCGACCTGCTGAAAAGGGTACTGAGAGGGTGGTGTAGGCATGAGGGTCTCCGCTGGGTTGGAGGGTGCGTGTGTCTCTCAACCTGGCACACTAGCGCCATTTTTGCTCCACATCTTCATCGATGCCTGGCCAGTAGACTGACTGCCTCGCCCTGCAGAGCATGGAGTCTCTTCCTTAGTGTCCTGCGTGGAGGTTGGCGAGCACAGCACTCCTGAGGGCTGCGGGATGACAAGTCGTGGGTGCATCTCATCGCTGATATGCAGGACGAAATCTCCCTGGCATGACGATTGGCGTCGCATTCTGAAGTACTGCCTGAGAGCTAGCGTCTCAAGGTTCTTGCGCTCGGCCCAGCCGTCGCCGGCCACACATTCATGTAGCAGCTGGTACTCCTCGTCCTTGACAGCTTCCTCCTCGACCTGACGGAGGTCCACCACACGACCTGTCTCGTTCTCAGCTACTGCCACGACCATGGCCGCACACACCAGCTTGTCGTAGGCCTCGGCAGATTCCTCCGGGGCGCTCGACAAGGCTGGGTACCGCGATAGAGCGTCTGCGGCGCAGTTTGCCTTGCCCTTCACGTACTTGATACGCAAGGAGAGCATCAGCGTCCTCTCCTTCAGGTTCAGAAGACGGGGATTGTTGATATCCTTGAGCTCTTTGTCGCCATAGATCTTAGTGAGAGCTCTGTGCTCAGTGACGACAGTGAGGTTCCTACAGCCAAGGAGGAACAGGCGTGCTTTCTTGAGGCACCAGGCAATTGAGAGCGCTTTCCCCTTGAGTGTGCTGTAATTATTCTCGGCAGCTGTGGTTGAGAGTTGCCTGAACTCATGCTTGCTCATGCGTGCGTCAATGCGTTGCTGCACCTCGCCGCTGAACTGGAGTCTTACGTAGGTGGCGGCTAGCGGTGGTGTCCATCCGCAGATGTTACCGTAGTCCTTTACCCTGACGGCCCACGCCTCAAACGATGCCGGCGACATGCCAACGGTCCCCCACCAGGCCCTGCTGGAGGGGGCGGGGGAGTTTTGCCACTGAGCTACTGGCCATGTCCGTAGTGCTGCGATCGGGGTGATTTTAGGGCTCGGTATGGACAGCCTCGGACGTACTGCGGGGGGCACAGGTGATGTCGAACAGCTCGCACTCATGTCCATTAGTCCTACGGTTGCCTGCAACAGGAAGGGCTGTCCTTGTCACCCTTGGTAAAGGTAAAGATGGGAGCATACGCTAAGCTGCGCGTGGCATTCGGTGCTCATCGCCGTGGCATTAGCCCTTAGAGCCTGTGGTGGGTGAGGACCCGTTACCCCGGAACCCAGGGCTAGTGTGACTCCCGGGTTACCACCGTTACCTTCCGCAGGTTACCCCAGGTACCTATTTATCAACCCCGAAAAGAAGGAAGAACAGCTGAGTTGGCTGGTCACCGACTTGCCCTGGCCCGGGATCGAACCAGGGCCCGCATATTCGTAGCCAGGCACGCTAGCCACTGCACCACGTAGGCGACATATTATGAAATATACTAACCTAACCCCACCTTTAGATTCACTAACTAAACCTAATCTAACCTAACCCCACCTTTAGATTTCCTAACCTAGCCTAACCCCACCTTAAGATTCACTAACTTAACCTAATCTAACCTAACCCCACCTTTAGACCGACTGACCTAATCTAAACTAACCTCACGTTTTAATCTCCTAACTACAGCCAAACTCTCATTGAAAAGTGTCTGCGGCAAGGGAAGAACAGCAGAGGCGATGCAGGTTACAAGAGGAAGAAGAGTGAGACGTTCGTAAACACTTGTCTCTCTCCTCCCTATAAATAACATGTTATATCTCCAAGAGTAATGGTGGAAGGGTAGAAAAAGGATACACAACAGCGCAGTAAAGGAGAAGAAGAAAGGAGCAATACTCCAGAGAGTGATGACCAGACAGATATAAGGCAATATGTAGCTTGCCATACGGCACCACCGTTCTTTCCCGCGTAAAATGTTTCTACGGGATGTTATTTATACGTATCTATGAATTAATCCCTTAAAATTGCTTTATTTTCAGTCCGTAAGGTTTTCACATAATCTAAAGCTTATATTTTACTGATTTCAAGCGTTATTTCATGATCTAAGAGACATTTTAGGGTGAATGTAAGTGCTACGTTTAGCGGGAATTTATGTCAGCTTGGACTGCTAGATCCATAGCTATGGTGAAAATGCATGGAAGATCTTATGGGTGAATTTATGTTATGTCGAGAGTTATGGAGATCCCATAGGGCCATAGCCTTATTATAAGTACCTGTCCATGTGGTGTGCTTGCTGGGAAGAACATACTTGTTAAAATATTAATTGTTATTTATATATTAATGCAATATAATGGTGTTTGTTGCCCTTGTAGAAAGGCATAACGAGACCATTAGAGAGAAACAAGGTATGGTGAGTCAGTGATTGACTTGTTTTTGAGCAAGTCCTTACTTTCTAAGGTAAAGATTCGTTATATCACCCCTGCCTTATCTCGCTTCTTACCTTATGAGAGACTAGACTTTTGTCATGCACGTCTTCTACTAACCTTCAAACTTCTTGGCAAGCTGATACTTTGGTCAAAATCACGGACAAAATGAACTAATAAGAATATATAAGGTGCTAATGCCCCGTCGACATTAGCGCAGTCTAGACCGCAGGACGGGCGCCTCTCCCAGTCCCAGCCCTCCCTCACGGACAGCAGCCAGGGTAGGTTAGGTTAAGGTTAAGTTTAGGTTTAGTTTAATTTAATATTATTCTAAAATAAAATAAACTAAACCTAACCTTAATCTAACCTAGCCTGGCTGCTGTCCGTGAGGGAGGGCTGGGACTGGGAGAGGCGCCCGTCCTGCGGTCTAGACTGCGCTAATGTCGACGGGGCATTAGGACCTTATATATTCTTATTAGTTCATTTTGTGAGGGACGGCTTGGCCCACGGTCTCTGACTGTGCTGATGGCGACGGCGGAATTGCACCTTATTCCTCTTATATTTTTTAACTTTTTTGTCCGTGATTTTGACCAATTAAAGTAACAGTTTGCCAAGAGGTTTGAAAGTTAGTAGAAGACGTGTATGCCAAAAGATTAGTCCTTCATAAGTTATTTAGCGAGATATATGGCAGGGTCGAATCTTTACCCTTTCTTCCACCCTCTTTCTCTCTCCTCCATCACTCCTGCCTTTCCTTACCACCGGGGAAGGCAAACATCAGCGTGGCGTTCACGGCGATGCACAAGGCACACACGAAGTACATGCCGCAGAGGGACGGCCGGCGCCCTACACGTGCAACAAGCAGCCACAGCATCAGGTAGGCGGGCACCTCACACATGCCGCCCAGGAAAATGTATGAGTAAGGATCAGCGCTGTTGGAAGTAACATAAATGTTGTTGTCACCCATTAATTTATATATAAGACTTTGTCCTCTCATAAAAAGTAATACTATGGAAGGAACTATGTTAAAAACGGATATCAATTTTCATTGTGTTTTCCATGCCCTACCTGATATTGGTAGCGTTGAGGGCAAGGCCGAAATAGGAAATCGCCGCCGAGAACCACAGCACCAGGAGCAAGCACATCCTCCTAGCAAGCTGTGTGGTGCTGTAAGGTGACACCATCTGTCGCACCGCCACCACCATCGTCCCTCCAACGTTCCCTCCGTATTTATCTCTCTGCGCCACACGCCCCTGCTGCTCCCGCTCCTCCCGCATCTGCATCAACGAGACACACATCCTGACGGGTAAGCACTCAGCACTTCCCGGAAAACATTACATATGATGCAACACGTAAGGTGACTCACTTGCTGGCCGATGCGTGCAAGGGTGGCTCCGAGCAGGGTCCTGGACGGGGCCTTGCGGTGGTTGGCGGCGGCGATCTGCACCAGCGCGTCCTCCACTTCATTATGACGAGCTTCCAGCAGCAGCCACCGAGGGGACTCCGGGAGTATCCTGGAAATTGTTGTTGATAATCTTCCTCTTCTACACTTATCATGATGATAATGGTGAGAATATAAAGACTAACAATAATAATGTAA
>JACEEZ010002154.1:112488-117488 GCA_016584305.1 Chionoecetes opilio
AGTTCAGAAGCAGAGAACTGTTGGTGTTTCTGGTACCGGAGCCATGGGGACCAACACACAACTCGTAGCCATCTCTCACAGTGCCAGTAGTAGCATTGAGAACTAATATGATGATGATAATTATGATTGGTATAATTATGGAAGGAAAATGAACAGCTGGGTTAAGGTAGACAGGTAAAGAGTCCTGTACGGCTGTTTCCAATTCTGATGAATTAGAAAATGGTATTAGCTCAGAAATGGAATGAGTGACATATTAAATGCTTGAGAAATCTATATATTTCAAGCTGTCAATAAGGAAAAGTCGAGTAGTGGAATTAGCTACAAATCCTTCGTGCAGCTTTTCAGGAAAGTATTCAAATAGTCAGAGCGCAAATAGCAAGCCATAAGAATTGCAAAATGACCGGAAACTTTCTGATACACTGCCACTGATGATGTTTGTGTAAAGAAGAAATAGTGATGTCCGAAGAAACTTTTGTGAAAGAATGGTCGTGAAATCAAGTGGGTGTAAGGACATAACGATAAGGCCTGAGAAGCATTTGCCTGAGTTAGCACCACCTCACAAATACCGTCACCTATAGGTAAGAAGGCAAAGAGAGATGCTTGGCAAAAATACAGGTTCAAATATTATGTACGGCACCTATCCAAATCAAACATGCTTCCAGTAGAAAACTGGTTATATTTACTATTAATCAACACCACATTACTTGGTTGATTCAGTATCATAACAGATTCGTTTACTTAAAACGGAAATAAAAAATTATTCCATTATGATTAAAAATTACCATTCCCACAATTGCAAACAAATATTTTTATTATGAACCATTTCCGTTATATATGTATTTACCATTATTATAATTTTTATTTTGTGAACTTCAAACACATGCTCGGCTGGAAAAGAACATGTTTAACAACGGTATCTGACGTTAGCTCTGATTCAAAGAGAGGGTAATAGTGTTGAAAACCATTTAATACAATGCTGTCAACTGGCAGTTCTACTTCGCTGCTTACTAGGCATGCATACAAATCAATAAAAGGAATGAGTGAAGCAGTTCCTCTTCCATGCGCTGCATCAACCATATTTGTTAGTAAGGTTTGTTAGTTCTTACAAGAAATTTAACCGTATTAGTCATGACAGGGAGTTCTTGTTCTAACACAGTAAAAGCTCGATTAGAACTCGAGCTCGAACAGAGCTCAAGCTCTGCTTGTTTATGCAATTTAAATGGATGAGTATATCAATAAACGAAGATAAAAAGGTTAGTTGTAAGTACCTTACCCAATTTCTTCCAGTTACTCATGCATTTATTCCTATACCAAATATCATGCACGAAAGCTGTCCAAGAAAGGCAATGAAAAGACAAGCAATCAGTTACGCGGGCGTAAATTATAAGCATGAGTTGGTTGGTCAGTAGGAGCATTAAATTTGTTAGTTTCAAGCCGTTTAGCATCGCTAAGTTTAGCAGTTTCTACTAAGCATAAATCAGGCTTGGCCTTGGTTCGTTCAAGTCGATCACTGTGAATGACTTCTAAGGTATTTAACCACGGATCCAAAATATCAAAATTATTTCCATGGAGTTGCTTAACTACCAGGCGCAGACCCACAAATTTAGGAGCTAATTTTGAGTTCCGTTCCGGGACACGAATCATGACAAGAGTCATCAACCCGGATTATTTGAACGGGTGCAGAACGCCGGTGTTGTTGCGAGCACATAGCAGTTTTGGAAACCTGTAATGTATTTCTGACATCGGAATATAAGTCTGAGAAAACTTTAAGTTGACATTTAGCATAATCATCAACGTTGTACACAGGTTTTTGAGGGCTATTAAGCAATTCATATGAGAGTCGTCTCTCCATACCAAAAATAATAAAATAAGGAGCTTGACCTGTCGACTCACAAATATTGCAATTAACGCATGCAGCAACATGGGGTAACCAATCTTCCCAACTATCAAGCAGGCCACCAATAACTGGGCGCAAAGCCTCCAGGACTTTCTTGTTCGCACGCTCAGCTAAACCGTTACTAGCAGGGTGATAAGTTACCGTGAATGTTTGTTTGATGCTGAACTGTTTACAGATTTCATTAAGAAGCGCATTTTTTTAATTCCGCGCCATAGTAACGCATTAATACTCGGGGAGTTGAGTATGGACAAAATAAGATGGCGATCAATGCGTGGGCAATCGCTTTGCCAGTTTTATCCGTCACAGGGGCCAAAATAACATACTATGAAAAGTGATCAACACATACTAACAGGTAAGATAAGATAAAATTTTCATCCTATCTAGACACTTTGCAAGTACCAACTACAAGGTTATTGACTATGCAAAGCGCCGCCACGTCAGCGCGAACTAGGCGGACTCGAACCGCTGACCGAATGCACAGGGACGCTGCACATTGCGAGCTCACGTCTCTACCAACCTTGCCACCCTGACGGGCTACTAACAGGTATTTAGACCCTTGGCGACTAGGAGGATGCTGTAATAGATCAATAGCAACAATGTCCCAAAGACGCACAGGAGTTGGATATACCAAAATTGGTGCTGGTTTTGGCACCGTACCCTTATCCACAGCACATTTCACGCATTTAGCTACATATGCGTCAATTTCTAACCGCATTTTAGGCCAAAAATAACTATTGCGGGACGCAGCAATAGTACGCTCCTTTCCCGGGTGAACGGCTTTTACAGCATCATGAACTAGTTGCAGTACCACAGGTACAAATGACTCAGGTATCACAAATTGGTTCACCTGGGTCCGCCTATTTGGCCAAAATCTACAAAGGACCTGATCTGGTGATAAGAAAAATTGTGAAAAAGGAATGTGCATTTAGTAGGTAATGTTGACTGGTCACCCGATTCCAGAGCATATATCACTTTACTCCATACGTCATGTTGACGTTGGGTAACAGCTAGTTCATGTAGTGAAAATTTTTAAACTACAGGGGACTCGTCTGTCACTAGTCCAACATGTACATTTCTAGACAGTGCATCAGCCACAGCATTGGCTCGACCTGGCAAGTACTTAAAAGTTGGATTGAATTCCTTTAATGTCAAAACCCAACGCGCGAGTCTTCTTGACAGGTGTTTCCCTTTAAAAAGTTCAGTGACAGCTGCGTGATCAGTATATACGGTTATATCATAAACTAGGATATAATCTAATTTTTTTTTGAGCCAAAACAACTGCGAGTGATTCCTGGTGAGTTACTGAGTAATTAGACTCTGCCGGAAGTAAAGTTCTACTCGCGAACGCAACAGCGCGATTTTTTCCGCGTTCGTCAGTCTACATCAATACAGCACCCTGCCCTAATGCAGAGGCATCCGTGTAAAGAAAAAAAAGAAACCTTATAGTCTGGGAATGCCAGGACAGGGACCGTAGTTAGGGCGACTTTTAGATCTTGCAAAAAAATCTCATGTACAGCTTACCAATGAAAATGCACGTCCTTTATTAATAGGTTTGTTAAGGGCGATGCAACCGCTGCAAAATTGGATATAAATGATCTATAGTAACCACACAACCCAATGAAAGAACGGACATTGTCTACATTCAGAGGTCGCGGGAAATTTGTAACTGCAGATATTTTATCTGACATTGTATGAAGTCCATCACCATTTACCATATGGCCTATAAAGGTGATTTTAGACTTAAGGAATTCCCATTTTGTCAGTTTAGCCTTGATTTCAGCATCTTTCAATTTCAGGAGCATTGCTTCTAAATTAGCAAAATGAGACGCCGAGTCTTTGCTGCAAATCATAAGATCATCAAGGTAAGCATAAACATTTTTGCCTAGCATATCGGAAAATAAATAATTAATCATTCTTTGAAAAGTAATAAGGCCTGACTTTAAACCAAATGGCATTCTGAGCCACTCGTAGTGTCCCCTAGGAGTGTTAAAGGCAGTAATTTCCCTAGATGCAGGAGCCATCGGCACCTGCCAGTTGCCACTAACCAAATCAAGGCTACTGAACATAGTGTTACCAGGTCCTAATGACATTAACAAGTCTTTTAGGATAGGTAAAGGATACCTATCATCCTCCGTGACTTCGTTTACTCGCCTGAAATCAATTACAGGTCTAAACTGTCCGTCCTTTTTAGGAACGAGGAACAGAGGCGAGTTCCACGGTGAACGGGAATTTTGGATAACACCTTGGTGTAAAATATCTGTAATTTGCTCATCAACAATTAGTCTTTGACTGTGAGATAGACGATATGCTGGAATATACACAGGATGTGTTCCATATTTAAGTTTAATGTGGTGGTTAGTTTTGTCAGTTGAACCTAACTGTTCTACGGGCAAGGCTATAACATCACGGTATTGCTTAAGCAGTTTTAACAATAAAGCCTTTTGCTCGGGATAATCCACAATAGTGACAAGTGAGTCAAGCGTTTGTGCTTGAGCCAAATTTGAGTTGCTGGACGACGGAGTTACCGAACTGACAAAACCCGTAGGTAAGTCTAAAGGTTCTGGCACTACCTGTTTGTCGAAATTTATCGCACGGCTTAAATATACTCTTGTCGAAGTTTGACAGGACCGCCAGTCGCATTAACAACAAGAGTGACGGTTTTATTTCCTTCACGAATTTCACTTAGGGTTGCTTCCATTGTTAGTCTGTTTACTTTACTGGGGCCTTCTATACAGATGTCCCAACTCACGGTTTTATTTGGGACTGATACGGGAATGTGCATTGCCGTACGGTGGGGAATAACATGATTACCAATTACCGTGGCCTTTCCAATTTTCCACATTTCCATAGGGTCAGTTACCATTGTCTGATAATACGAATTTGTAGGCAGGGTATTAGCAGAGTCTACGCGCGAATTCGTTTCAGATCTAGGCAGTGTTCCATTTATTAATTCATCATTAGAAACCTGAACACTAGGACCTGTTGGTGCAATAGAAGGAACTACCTTATTTTGGGAAGTTAAGCAAATGGTTTGATCCATCACTTTGAAATTCTTCCCTAAGAACCTTATGGTATTGGTATCTGGATGTATTATCATCCGGTT
>JACEEZ010002154.1:122488-134988 GCA_016584305.1 Chionoecetes opilio
GCCTCGTCTTTGGATACCCGTTAACACCGGGTGTAGAAATAGAGGTAAGTAGTTTGAAGCAACATAGCTAAAGCAGCCTCTCTTTGGATCCCTGGCCTGCATGGTGGAACTCAAAGTGGTGTACGTACAACCTAGGTTGCTAGCTAACAACCTAAGCCATATGTTTTGGTAGTCAAAGTGGAGATTGATGAAGTTTCAGCAATGCCCAGGTAACATATGCCTCTGAGGTGGTGTTACGATAGCAATCTTCATAAAAAATTCATGAATTGAGTATATTTTATATTTTCTGACTCAAGAATTGAATAGGGTAAGTAAACAAAGGAAATTAGGCCATATAACAAACACAGGCGCTTGTTATGCTTTTATTATGTGGTAAGTGCGTCATCCCAGCTCTCACCCGGGTGGCGATGGCAGACAGCACCAAGCCTGTGGTGAAGAGGGAGATGCGTCGCTATGAGGCTCGTGAGTCGTGAGTGAGAGAGGCAGAGGCGGTGAGACGGAGCCTCGTGTTCTGTATTGTGATTGGCTGGAATTTCTGCAAACACGACGGTGATATGATGGTGTCTCTTAAGACGTCATTCTAGTCACTAATGCCACGCAGCTATGAGTATCCACATTACGCCACGGCCAAGCCTCGTCTTGGACTAGCAGTTTTGACCGGGTTGCAGAGATAGAGGCATGTTGTTTTCAGCAACCCTCCTAAAGCAACCTCTCTTTGACATTCTACCCAGTCCAAATCTTCTCCGTTACGTTCGAAGTTTCTTCATGATTTTAGATAGTGCGTGGAAACTATGTATGATATGTTTGTGTGTGTGTGTGTGTGTGTGTGTGTGTGTGTGTGTGTGTGTGTGTGTGTGTGTGTGTGTGTGTGTGTGTGTGTGTGTGTGTGTGTGTGTGTGTGTGTGTGTGTGTGTGTGTGTGTGTGTGTGTGTGTGTGTGTGTGTGTGTGTGTGTGTGTGTGAGAGAGAGGGACGATGCGTATAACTCACATATAAGGAAGGCGCAGAGATAGTAGGCTATGATTGCGGCGGAGGAGCAGAACCTGAGGGCGATGAAGACTTCAGCGCTGGTAGAGAAACAGCCTGAGACCCCAAACAGGAGGGCAAGGCAAACCATGCACAGAGCCACAGGGCGGCGGCCGAATCTTTGGGGGGGTAGAGAGGTGTTATAGCATAAGAAGATAAGAACATGAGAAAATAAGAAATTTACATGGGGCCGTGAGACCTACAGGTGGTAGTTCCTGTTACATAACACTACCTACATCCAGGGGCGGCCCTAGGGCGATGCGAGCGATGCAACTGCATTGGGCCCCGCGCCTCTAGTGGCTCTGCCAAAAAAAAAAAAAAAAAAAACTGTTATGTCTTTAGGGGCCCCACGCCTCACGAGCGGGCATCTGACTTGACATGTCTGCAGCTGAGCGGGCCCCAGATTGAGCATTATGTAACATGCACAATGCTAAGCGCGGCACGCGTTTCTCATTCAAGACCCAAGTCTGCCCGAGGTCAGATGTGTGAATAGATTTATCACATTCTTCCTCATGTTTATCTCCTTAACTCGTTTTCAAGAAGTGTGTGGTTTTTCTTAGCTTGACTGATTGTCTTGGTAGTGTTGTTTATGAGAGGTCTTATCTGTGATATTTGTGCTGCATGCATTTTCCTGAATTAAAGAGTGCTAACTGCTTGAGTCCTTGAGCCAAGTGATTTTCGCTGTTGGGCTAGGTTTCGTAGTTTTCTAGTAAGAACCTGATCGGGGATATGAACAAAATCTGTCAAAAATAGATTATACATTTATATTGGAAATATTTGCCCCTTCCTGCAAAAAGATGCCGAAAAGAAAGCGTGACATTGGCAGAGTTTGCCTGCGTGGCAGTGAAAATAGGAAGATAAAGGCACCAAAAGAAAATGAAGTCAAAAGTCAATGTGGAGCAATGGAGAAATTTGTCATCAAAAAGAATGACAGTGAGACCAAAAAATCTGATTGTGAGTCACTCAGTTCCATGGATATCCAAGAGCTGCCCAACCTTCCTGCAGCTCCTTCCGTGCAAACTGCTGAAGAGCTACATCACCATCTAGCTTGCCTCAACAGCGTACACCAGAACTCAATAGGAGAGACAGCAGCCTATAGGTGTTAGCTTTATTGAAAATTATGAGGATTCTGCCTCTTCCCCAAAAACTCTTTCCACAGCTCAGCGAGATTTTCTGGTCACAAAGGGTCTACATAAGTTAGATTTGAACCATGAACTCCCCAAAGATGCAGCAGGCAGGAAATGTGCAAATTCCTACCTACAGCACAAATGATCAAACGGGGAGGTGATGCAAAGAAAATGGCTGGTGTATTCAGTTAGACAAAATAGGATTTTTTTTTGTGTGTAAGCTTTTTTCCAGTGTTAATGCCGCGCTGTCCTCAGATGGGTTTCATGTCTGATCCAATGCTAGTCTGAGTTTAGTTGAGCATGAAAAGTCCAGTGGTCACTTGCAAGCAAGTGTTCAATGGTTTGAGGCTGAGCAAAGAATAAAGATGGGTTATTCATTTCATCAGCAGCGAATCAACGATAAAAAGCTAAATGTTGGCAAAATGTTTTTCAGCGCCTCCTTGCTATTGTTCAGTTCCTTTTGGAACATAATATGGCTTTCCGAGGATCTGTTGATAAACTCTTTGAACCTAAAAATTAAAATTTTCTTGGCCTAGTCCAACTGATTGCCAAGTTTGATCATGTCGTGCAAGAACACCTGCGACGAATCTAGGATGAAAAGATCCATGACCATTACCTTGGCAATCGAATCCAGAATGAGTTGATTCACCTGATGGGTAACACAGTCCAGAAGACCATTATTGGCCGTATAAAAGCCTCAGAATACTTTGCTGTTATACTTTATTGTACTATTGATGTTAGTCAAAAAGAGCAGTTGTCTCTAACAATTAGATATGTGTCTGATGGCTCTACAGTTCCTGTTTGAAAATATGAGCATAGTATTGTATTCATTGAGGTGAAAGAAAGTACAGGAAAGAGTCTCCTGAATATTCTTCTTGACAAGTTAGTGACACTGGGTTTAAATTCACAAGATATCAGAAAACAAGGCTATGATAAAGGTGCTAACATGAGAGGCAATAAGTCTTAGTGTTCAGGCTCGTTTTTTTTGGAAATAGACCCAAGAACTTTCTTTTCACCCTGTGCATGGCACAGTTACAATTTGTTACTGGGGGATATTGCCAAGACCTGTCCAGAGGGAATGACCTTCTATGGTATTCTTCAAAGGCTGTATGTCTTGTTTTCTGTTTCAACTCAGAGATGGGCAATTTTCACAAGACATACATTAACTGTGAAACCTCACAGTGAAACCTGATGGGAATGTTGTATTCCCATGGAATACGACATTCCTTTTCCAAGCATATTTTCCAAGCATTCATTTTCCAAGAATTTTCCAATCGACATTCCAAGGTATTCCTTGGAATTGAGGTACCAAATTGTCACCAAAATTGTACCATATTTAATTGGCTGTTCAGATATTGACGGTTACATGCTAGCAAAATAAATGGATGATCTAAAGTCTGTTATATCAGAGGAGATCGCTTCTCAGCCTCCAAAATCTTAAAGTAATCGTCCAGACCCATTTTGTTTTGAATAAATATGTTGAATGTTCATTCAAAACACCTAATCCACAAGAAATCATTCATTTCCAAGCCTTATTTCCGTACAAATATGACTTCTGTAAAAAGCGCGGGAAAAAAACTTTCATCGTTCCAAGCGGCTCGCGAATATTATTGATGACGTCAGAGGAGGTGTTTCACCAAGAGAGGGATATATGGGGCTGATGGAGTCCTTAAAGAATCTGCCATTATTCACCCTACTTCATCCCCAACACCTACCCACATTCCACAACACCCACCCCCGTTCCCACCCACATCCCCACTTCAAACACTCATCCTCTGTACCGTATGTGGGATGCACCCACATACGCGCACACGAAAAATGTTCAAGCATGAACTTTTTTTTTTCTTGTTACTACAGTATATTCCACCAAATATTGGAAACGTGGGACGGAAGGCGGTGACTATATCAGGGCAGAGGAGAATGGGGTTTGGCTTCAGCTCAAAAATTTTCCATCTCCAAAAATATTGAGGCTATAAACTATCGCTTAGTGGTATTCTTGTCTTTACAGTGTGGATATATCATCTATACAACTTTCGTGCATATTTTCCAAACCAACTAACCAAAATATATAGGTTGTAACTAATATTTCACTGCTAGTAGATGGTCATGCTTACATTTACATATATCTCAGGAAATATTACAGATACGAATATTCTGAAGACATCCCAGAACTGCAGATGAAAATCGTCATATATATATATATATATATATGTATACATAGAAAAATTACTTTAGTGAGAACAGTTTCGAGAAAAGAAGGTGGGCGCATTCTACACTGTCCCTAATAATTGGGTGTTTGATAAAATAATCAAGAAATATTCGCCAAGATAATTTTTTCTTGACACAGTACTTAAACCATACATTCATGTTCTTTGTTTTCAAGAGCTCTACACAGTGAAACAAAACTCAATGTTGTATCATATAACATTGCTGAAAAGATCAAGAAAATGTAAACTAAATTGATTGTTTCGCGAGAAATGTTTAGTTTACGCTATTTTTACCACGGTGCATGCTCATTTATCAGAGAAGTAAATTTTTCTATGGAAGAAAGGTATAATTTCGCTTCATTTGGTATGTAACATGATGAAAGCTTTCTCAGAATTTTTTTACTAGTGAAGAGTTGAAGTCAATTAACTGTTTATCCACATTTATTCAGTCTCATAATGGCATTTGTTGTGTGTGTTTTACAGTTGTTTATGCAATATTCATATTGAACAAACATCAAAAAAGATAATAGTATAAAATTTATTCTGATGAGAGTATTTTGTGTAGGAAAAATTACACTGAAATGTAAAAAAAATTACGCGTAGAAAAGCCCTTCTGAGGACCTCTCTCACGGGCCGCCACTGGAAAGAATTCATATATATATAATTACGGAATGCGAGGGGGTTAAATTCCATCTGTCACCTGACTACCCACTCGTTTAACTTATATACACCTCCTTGCAAGCCGGTTACATCAGACTCTGATCTAATAATCCTACCTATCTTAGTATGATGAGCAAACTTATTGATATCACTGCTAATCCCACTATCCAAGTCGTTGATGTAAATCAAAAATAGTAATAGCTCCAAAACAAACCCATGTGGAAACCCACTTGTTACCTGCCCCCAATCAGATTTAGAGCCATTAATAGTATTAACCCTTTGTTGCCTATCACTTAGCCAAGATCTATTCCAATGAATACCGTTCACACCTATCTCATGTGCCTTAACCCTATTTAAGAGTTTTTCGTGTGGTACCTTGTCAAATGCTTTAGTAAAGTTCAGGTATACGATATGATAATCCTCATCATTATCTGCCTCATAAACTTTCCTATGAAAGCTCAATAAATTGGTGAGACATGACCTACCATTGGTGAAACCATGTTGATAATCATTTACTAGACTATGCTTTTCTAAATGCTCTTTAATGTATCAGGAAATTACTTATGTACAAGAAATTACTGTGGCTGTGGTGGACTCCACAGCTTCCTTTTGCACCTTTGTCGCCATTCACTGATATTCTGACACATTCACACGTACGCACAAGTCTCATATCTCTACCATACACATCTCAACATCACATTGATGGTAATTGATTCAGCTCTGTTCGACATAATTCCTTACCTACACATAAGCTACAACACAATATTAATCATATCAGTTTCACAGGTGACTCCGATTTACAATCAATTAAAGCCCACAATCTCAAGAATTATAATAGGTAAGTGATAACCTTATCCAGGCGAGGTCGCCAAATATGTCAAGGCCGAGGTAGCTATCAATTAATATTGTCAATCTTCAGAATGGTAGGCAAGACAAATCAAGGAGTAGGATGATACCCCCAATATATTTACACCACACAAAAATGGCAATAACTGGCTACCAGCCAAATAACATAAACCAAACAACTAACTGCAACAATAACAATAGTGATATCAGAGCAGCGGTATGTCACCCAAAGAACACCCTGTACCGCATACACTGGACAGACAGACAGTTAGCCGCTCTCAACCAGATAACACTTCCACCACAAGCTATTGTTCTTATTCCCTGAAGGCACTCACTGGAGAATTGGGCACTCATCCAGACTGCCCTTCACTGTCTCAACACGATTCAACACTCATGCTGACTGGGGTGGTAACTACCTTGCTGAAGATTTCTGCTGCAATTCTTCTCTTCCAAGATGCGGTACAGGGTGTTCTTTGGGTGACATACCGCTGCTCTGATATCACTATTGTTATTGTTGCAGTTAGTTGTTTGGTTTATGTTATTTGGCTGGTAGCCAGTTATTGCCATTTTTGTGTGGTGTAAATATATTGGGGGTATCCTACTCCTTGATTTGTCTTGCCTACCATTCTGAAGATTGACAATATTAATTGATAGCTACCTCGGCCTTGACATATTTGGCGACCTCGCCTGGATAAAGTTATCACTTACCTATTATAATTCTTGAGATTGTGGGCTTTAATTGATTGTAAATCGCTGCTGCGCGCCATTGCTGCCTGAAGCCCCGGAGCAATGCTTGAAAGCTTTTGATTTAAAAATATTTAACATGAGGTGTTATCTGTTTCTTTTTTGTTTCTGTACATATTTCTTTTAGGGTTTTGTTGGGTTTTTGGATTTGGCTTGTTGGGTGATTGTAGCTTACTCATTTTCTTATGTTATTATGATCGTCCACATCCCATCTCTTACCCCAGCCGGAAACTACTAGATCGGGAGCGATGTAGTTACTCTACGATCGAAAGAGAATCCCTAGCTATCGTCTTCGGCATCCATAGGTTTGACTTTTATCTTAGAGGTAAGGAGTTTTTCCTTGTAGTTGACCACAGGCCTCTAATATACCTTGAGAAATACAAAGGTAGAAATGACAGAGTGTTGCGATGGGCTTTAGACCTTCAGTCCAGCTTCAGCTTCATCGTTCATGTTGCCGAGTTAGTCAACATTGGAGCCGACCTGCTCAGCTGGCAATAGTTCTTATCTGTTAGATTCTTGCACTTCAGCCATCTAAAAATATTTTGTATGCTTTTCCTGGTCAGCTGCAGTTCTTCTTCGTCATCGACTGTGCAGCAGATACATTGGTAGGGGCATGTGTGATGAACTACACCTGCCTCGTTCCCTCCAACCTGAGGAGGGGGGGACTACCACTTTCACCGACCGGCGATGGTTCGCCTCTCTATAGTGCTTGTTGGCCGGTGCCACGTCAACACTCCCACCCCCGTGTCCAGGGGTAGGGGAGTAGTCTAGCCAAGGTGACTCCATAGCCGGCTCTACACTGGACAGGCAGACAGTTAGCCGCTCTGAACCCGACAACACTTCCAGCACAAGCTGCTGTTCCCATCCCCTGAAGGCACTCACTGAAGAACTGGGCATGCATCCAGACTGCCCTTCACTGTCCTGACACCATTCAACACTCCCCTCTTCCTGAGGTGGTAACTACGTTGCTGAAGATTGCTGCTGCAATTCTCTTCCAGGCTACGGTACAGGGAGTTCTTTGGGTGACATACCCCTGTTCTGATATCACAATTTTTATTGTTGCAGTTAATTGTTTGGTTCATGATATTTAGCTGTTAGCCAGTTATTGCCACTTTTATGTGGTGTAAATATATTCGGGGTATCCTACTCCTTGACTTTTCTTCCCTACTATTCTGAAGATTGATAATATCAATTGATAGCTACCTCGGCCCTGACACATAATTATCGTCTATATTACAATGATGTTGAAAAAGATACACTCGTGCAATCTATCATATATCATTATCACCCTCCTTGATGCGCTGGACTTACGTAACACAACACTACCTTGATGTTAGGTGCGTTACTTGCTAACCTACAGGTTGATATAATCATCTTTGAAAAATGTAGAGCTTTCACTTTGTTCATTCCTTATAAGGACAAAGTTCGGTTATTATCTTTCTTTACATTTACATTATAGGGGATTGGCCAAGTATGGAAAAAGAAAAGAATTATAAAGCCCGCTTATTACGTACTTCTAAGCACTAATATTACATGACAGGACTCAGTAATACTACTTCTGCGGAAGGTTTAGAGTTTTAGACGATCTCACATCTTTACGCTCACCTCCGTCACCACCGAGGACTTGTACTGCGTCAGGTTGAAGTCACGCGCGCTGCAGGACACGGTCTGGGCAACGTCTCCGTGGGTGAGGTCCTCCGGGTGGCTCACGGCGGCCTCGTACCCCAACAGCGCCGCCTTCGTGTAGTTGTAGTCGTACATGTGACATCTTTCGTACTGGTTTGTATCGTTACTGGGGCGTTGGAGGATTTTATTTTATGGTGAGCGATATTACACACACACACACACACACACACACACACACACACACACACACACACACACACACAGACACAGACACAGACACAGACACACACACACACACACACACACACACACACACACACACACACACACACACACACACACACACACACACACACACACACACTATACATTCTGACGCCTCACTTGAATGACAGCAAAAATAAAACAAAAAAGAGAAAAAGGTATATATCATTATGGCAAGGTTCACTGATTGACGAGACTAATCTCTTCTCTATAACTTAACTACTAATATCAGGAACAACACAGACAATTATGAAGGCTCATCCCTAAGCCACCAACTATCTAAAACGGCATGCTATCAAAGGGGAAAAGTAGGAAAAAAGAAAACATGGAAATATTCACATGAGGGAGGCAGTACACAAACTAGTTGCACTGTACGATTAGAATACCATCAATTGCAAATTAATTACTGATAGAAATCAACGTATGATAAGCCAATTGAAATATTACATGACGAATTACATAAATATAACGTATCAATTGACACAAACTTGAAAAGTACAGGTAAAAGAGATGGCGATAAAAATAGACATGTGTTAACTAACGAGGAGTAAGCGATAACTGCTCCCTCGAAGAAAAAACTCATAACAACATACACAGAAGGAGAAGAACACGTGTTGAAATCATTCACTCAATTCAAAAACGCTAGAGCCACATGCCCCTCTCCCGAGGTGGAGCTTGTCAGGCCGTGGTTCCCTCTTGATTGGGTGATGCCGTTCTGTGGCGTGATGGAGGGTTTGCCGTCAAAATGTACACTAAACACTTCCCCAACCCTGTGGTTCCTTTCCCCACATCCAGATAACGGTTTGATCTCCCAGGCTCCCACATCCCTTTGTTAATCCCTTAATTGTCCTTGAGTCACGTCAGACTCACACACACACACACACACACACACACACATACACACACACACACACACACACACACACACACACACACACACACACACACACACACAAACACACAGACACACAGACACACACACACACACACACACACACGTACGCGCGCAAAAAAAGTGATATAAATAAAAGAAAAATCTAAATGTTATATCTACTTAATGACCTCGCTCCCCTAGTTATTAGTCATTTTTAAAGCTTATGATGCAATTATGACATCAGGAAGAGGAGGAAGGAGGAACATCATTGAATCATTGTTGTATTTTTGTTTTCACTCTCTCTCTCTCTCTCTCTCTCTCTCTCTCTCTCTCTCTCTCTCTCTCTCTCTTCTCTCCTCTCTCTCTCTCTCTCTCTCTGCTCTCGCTCTCGCTCTCTCTCTCTCTCTCTCTCTCTCTCTCTCTCTCTCTCTCTCTCTCTCTCTCTCTCTCTCTCTCTCTCTCTCTCTCTCTCTCTCTCCCTCCCTGTGACCTGCCATATCGCCTCAAAGCATGGCCGGGTAGGGAGCCTGAGGCGTGAGGTCATTAGCGCTGGAGGGACAAGTCAGGTTAAGGGTTTGCTTGTTACACCTCTAAAAGATGACAGCGCCCTCAGAGAACTCTCTTCACCTCCTCCCTCACTCAGAATTTTACGAATCTTTATATTTCCTTTTCAATATCTTGTCTTCATGAAGAGTATCTGGCTTACTTTTGTGTCCATGTTATAACACATTTACTAACGATGGTGAATCGAGGACTTTCATGCACTCAAAGCAAATATATGGTGTGTTGTTAAAGAAATAACAAAGGACTGTAGGATGCCCGTTTTCCACTGAATTTTTTCAACCAATAAGAGACCACAGCGAGGCTGGCCTGACAAGCTCCACCTCGGGGGAGGGGCATGTGGCTCTAGCGTTCTTGAATTGAGTATAACAGAGGAACCAAGAGAAAATATTGCACAGGAAGCCCCTACCATTGTATTACTATAAGGTAGGAACGTGTGATTAATTATATGGGTATGTATTATTAAAGGTGCAAATGTCTAGAGTCTGTTAAAAGTTTAGATGTATATATATGTAAAGAGCAGAAAACATCTTACAGGAAGGGAATAGCCAAGTGTATGATCTGTGTGTCCGTCCAGTTGGCCGCCTTGAGGGGCGCCGCGCTGCACCAGTGGTCCGGCGTGGCGCCCAAGAACTGGTAGGACATGCTGACGGGCGCGGCGAACAGCACGGCTAACAGAAAGCGAGAAAAAAACTGGAATATTCATAAAAAATATACAAAGGATAAAGCAAACGACATACTCTACTGGTTTAAACGAGACGATGATATCTTTATATTTCCATTATGATTGCCTTGGACAGACTAAAATAAAAACTCAATAAAAAAAATACTTGTTTATTGGCAATCCCCGTATAAAAATTATGGAAAAGATGCAAAAGAAGGGCGATTGCCCAATTATATTTTTTGCGACTACAAGAACTACCTCATCTATTTTAAGGAAGTGGAAGGGCTGATGCCCACAAGTAATGTGGAGAACAGGGACGAGCAGGAAATTTATTTAGGAAGACTCGCCTCCATAATAGAGGATGCCGAGGAGCAGAATGTCTGCATTTTCGGTTACTTAAATGCTGCCCCAGGCACTGCCTTCTACACAGACATTCAGCGCATGTGTGGAGACCGCGACATGGTGATAGTTGACGTGAGGGCGCTCCCCCAAACGAGCTTCACTCATGTCAACCAGGGGTGTCTCACGCTCGTGGCTGGACCATGTGCTGTTGTCACCGTGCCTGTATGATGTGATGGAAGAGTGCTCCATTCTGTGCAACAGTGTCTCTTCAGACCATTTTCCTCTCATGGTGGATTTGAAAAATAATGGACTTCCTGCTCTGACACAGGTCAGGCAGGATAATGTGTCAAAGATTAAGTGGGATTTTCGGGACAAGAGGAAGAGAGAGGAGTATGGTCGTGTCAGTCAGTTATCACTCCTAACCTATATATTAACTTGCATAACTATTATTATTGAATTACAACTATTATCACACAAGTGTAACAAGTACTACAACTACCATACATTATATTTTCATGTACTTAACATCAAAAGAATCAGTGTATTTTTAGAAACATTATAAACATATAATTATATATCTATGTAAAGTATATATAATTATACGTTTATCTTTCCTCCTCTGTTTCACCGTGAGACCCATGAACACCTTGCATTCTCAAAGTATGTCACAGGGCAAATGCCTAGTTGTCAGCATAAAGTATAGGATCAACAAGAAGTGATAAGAAGCCAGAATCACGAGGAGAAGGGGGAGAAGACCTCGGACATCGACGCTACAAACACGCTCTGCTCACTCGCCCCATCCGACACTCCCTGGCTGTGCTCAAGACATTCATTGTACTTGGTTGTAATCTCTACGCTCCTTACTGGACTCTAAATAAATGTGTACAAAGCTGGAAGTACCAATTTAACTCATACCAGATAAGTCTCTACAATATACCGACTTATAGTCGTGTGATGACAGAGTTGCTGAGTGGCATTGCCATATATCCTGTCAGCTTATGTTGCTTCCAGAATGCATGTCTGGACCGCGGGCATCATGACGACATCGATGCCTTCCACGAGGTGTTGATAGAGTGCATGGTGCGTGCTGGCCAGACAGTGTTTGGGTTTTGCAAGAAGAGATGGAGGCAGATACCAGGCTGGAATGAGTTTGTGCGTGAGGCGCACAGTGCCTCGCGGGAGTCCTTCCTTGAGTAGAAAGCGGGTGGTGGTCCGCATTGGGGGCCACTTACTGAGAGGATGTGGAGCACCAGGGCTAGATTCAAGTTGTCTCAGGTGGTGTAAGTCACATGAGCATCAGCTTCGAGCCCAGTCCCTGGCTAACAAGCTGGCCGCTGGTGACTCCTTAGACTTTTGGCGTGGCGTGCGCAGCATGAACCCGGGCTCACACACGCTTCCCCTACGGATGGATCACGCTGTGGGGGAGGAGGGCATTGCCTTCATGTGGGGAGACCATTTCAAGGGCATTCTCAACTGTGTGGGGGACGAGGGATGTGAGAATGCCCTGTGTGGTGGGATGCGTAGTGTGTCGTTGCAGGGTTCCCGCAGCGTGGTCCACGA
>JACEEZ010002154.1:147488-167488 GCA_016584305.1 Chionoecetes opilio
ATGGAGGCAGATACCAGGCTGGAATGAGTTTGTTCGTGAGGCCCACAGTGCCGCGAGAGAGTCCTGCCTTGAGTGAAGAGCGGGTGGTGGTCCGCGTTGGGGGCCACTGGCTGAGAGGATTAGGAGCACCAAGGCCAGATTCAAGCTGTGTCTCAGGTGGGGTAAGACATATGAGCACCAGCTTCGAGCGCAGTGCCTGGCTGACAAGCTGGCCGCTGGTGACTCCTTTGACTGTTGGTGTGGCGCGGGAAGCATGTACCCGGGCTCAAACACGCTTCCCCTACGAGTGGATTACCCTGCGGGGGAGGAGAGCATCGCCTCCATGTGTGTGACCACTTCAAGGGCATTCTCAACTGTGTGAGGGACGAGGAGAGTGAGAGTGCCCTGCGTGGCGGGATGCGAGGTGTGACACTGCAGGGTTTCCGCAGCGTGGACCACGAGGAGATGAGAGGGATTTTGCAAAGCCTCTCCACCAGTGAGGCTTAGGGTATGGATGGGCTCCTTTCTGTGGCATTTAAGTATGCGCCCCCCAGCCTGGTTATATGGCTCTGTCTCTTCATCAATGTCTCTGTCTGCCATAAGTACATACCCAGTCAGGTCTTGGCAGTGTTTATAGTACCTTTACTTAAGAGCAAAGTGAAGGAACCTGCCATCTCTGGCAATTACAGGCCCATTGTCCTAGGGACCGCCCTGTCCAAGGTGCTGGAGAAAGTGGTGCTCCCTCGTCTTGAGGCCTACCTGTATACATTGGACAATCAGTTCAGTTATAAGAAGGGTTTCGGCACTGAGATGTGTGTGTGGACATTGAAGAATATCATTCACTACTACACTTCCAGAAATTCACCTGTTTATCTGTGTTTCTTGGATGCCACAAAAGCGTTTGACATAGTGAATTACTGGAAGCTCTTCAATAAACTTATCGTCATGAGTACACTTGGTTATATTATTAACTTATAAATATACTGGTGCTCTACCCAGGAATTTACTGTCACGTTGGGTAATTCCTTCTCGCTGTTATTTAGAACAGCTAATGGTATTCGGTTCGGAAGGGGGGGATTCTATCTCTCTACCTGTATAATGTGTATACGGATGATCTCAGTTCCAACCTTCGTGATACAGGTTTCGGCTGGCTCATACATGATGGGTGCATTAAATCACTGAGTTATGCTGATGATATGGTACTGCTCGCACCCACTGTGGATGCGTTGCAGGACCTTATAAATCTGTGTCAGGTGTATGCTACCAAGCATGACATTGTCTATAACACCACTATGACAGAGTACATGGTAGTATCACTGGCACGCACTCATGTGAATTACCTCAAAACAGCATGACTCAGCAACAGCATGAATAAGGTTAAGGCTCATGGAATAGATGGGAAGGTTCTTCATTGGATCAGAGCTTGGCTAAGTGATAGGCAACAAAGGGTTACAATTAATGCTTCTAAATCTGAATGGAGACAGGTGACAAGTGGAGTTCCACAACGGTCTGTTTTAGGTCCATTACTATTTTTTTTTTATATCAACGACCTGGATAGTGGGATTAGCAGTGATATCAGCAAGTTTGCTGATGATACTAAAGTAGGTAGGATTATTGGATCACAGTCTGATGTAAAAATATTGTAGGGAGACTTAGATAAACTTAATGCGTGGGTAGTCAGATGGCAGATGGAATTTAATATTGATAAGTGCAGCGTTATGAATGTTGGTAGAAAAAAACCTGGTAATAGATACACCATACGCAATGTATCGCTGAAAAATTCAGAAGGTGAAAAAAATATTGGAGAGAGGGTGAGCCGAGACCTCCAACCTCGAAAACAATGTATTGAGGCAAGAAATAGAGCTAACAAGGTGTTAGGATTCATTATCATGAGTGTTAAAAGTTGAAATGCTGAGGTTATTCTAAAGCTATTTGGCACTAGTCAGACCTCACCTAGACTATGTGGTTCAGTTTTGTTCTCCATATTACAAGATGGACCTTGTTAGAATCAGTGCAGAGAAGGATGACCAAACTTATTGAAGGGATGCGCAACTTTAGTTATGAGAAGAGATGGAAGCTATTAGAGTTACACGCACTCGAGAGACGCAGAGTAAGGGGTGATCTGATATATGTTTTTAAGTGGATAAGGGATTTAATAAAGGAGAGGTAGGAAAAGCTCTTACGGCTATTAACCAGGGTAGAACAAAAAGTAACGGATTCAAACTGGAAAAGCGTAGATTTAAAAAAGAAATAGGGAAAAACTGGTTCACAAATAGGGTGGTGAATGATTGGAATGGACTCAGTAGAAAGGTAGTTAGTGTGGAGTCATTGGGGACCACTAAAGAGGGGCTGGAAAGGTTCATGGATGGGGATGCAAGGTGGATGTAGGTAGTGTTAGGTAACAGGAACTACCATGTGTAGGCCTCACGGCCTCGTGTAGCTTCCTTATTTTCTTATGTTCTTCTTATGTTCTTATGACTCAGTGGGTCTGCCCTCACTTTTGAGGATAGATTCGCATACTTAGGCCATGTTATATTACACGACATGACTGATGATGATGACATCGACAAGCAGACCACCAAGCTTCTTGTCGTAGGAAATACTCTACGGAGGAAGTTTCCTACTCTAGCTGACAGGTGAAGATGGAGTCAGTTATTCAGGAGTCACTACTACTCTATATACTGCAACTCGCTGTGGACGCGGTTCAAGATGGCCACTTTGAACCGACTTAAGCTCTGTCACAATGACATCCTAAAGAGGCTTCTGGGGCTACCTAGGTGGTCCAGCTCGTCCCTGGCCTTCGCTAGGAATGAGGTGAACAATCTGGAAGTGATCCGTCGATACTCCGAGTTCAGCTTAAGGAGTAGAGTGGAGCTCTCTGTGAACTCCATCTTCACCTCCGTCAGGCAGAGCTCGGCCTATGTATGTACCTATACAACAGCGGTGGCTGGTCCTGCTGTTTGTACATAATGTCGGGTAGCGCAGGTGTTCATATAGTACGTATGCCTTCTACGTATACAGCAGTGTCTATATAGCCCACATGTATGTATTATATTTTATTTGCTTTACTACTTAAGTTCGGTCCGTCATGTCAGTATGTGATGTTGTTGTGTGGTTTATTTTTCCCGTATCCCTTCGGGTGATGAATGTTTTAATTTTTACTATTATTATATCTACATTTTATCATATATCCTTAGTGCTTAGTGTTGGGCGAAGCCACCACCCCTGGAGGCGGGTCACAAACCCCCGGCTAACACCCTGTAGTACGATACCCATTCACTGCTGAGTGGACAGGGACTCTTTGTTGTTTTAAGAAAACCGCCCATCTCTCTTCGCTACGCCCGGGGAGTGAAGCGTGCGTGTGTATGTGTGTATGTGTGTGTGTGTGTGTGTTTGTGTGTGTGTGTGTGTGTGTGTGTGTGTGTGTGTGTGTGTGTGTGTGTGTGTGTGTGTGTGTGTGTGTGTGTGTGTGTGTGTGTGTGTGTATTCATATAGTTGTATTCATGTAGTTGTATTTTACAGGGCCTGAGCAAAGCTCGTATGGCCCCGTCTCCATATCAACATTTATTTTATCATTCATCCTTAGGGTTTAGTGTTGGCCGAAGCCGCCACCCCGGGAGGCGTGTCACAACCCCCCGGCTAACATCCGGTACCCATTCACTGCTAGGTGGACAGGGGCTCGGGTTTTTTTTAAAAAGACAGCTCGTCTGTCCTCGCTCCGCCCGGGGATCTAACCTGGGACTTCTCGGTCGTGAGCCGAGGGTGCTAACCCTTACACTACGGAGTTCACAGTGTGTGTGTGTGTGTGTGTGTGTGTTGTGTGTGTGTGTGTGTGTGTGTGTGTGTGTGTGTGTGTGTGTGTGTGTGTGTGTGTGTGTGTGTGTGTGTGTGTGTATGTATTTGTATATGTGTATGTGGGTGTGTATGTATGTGTGTGTGTGGGGGTGGGGTAAAGGGGGTGCGTGTGTACGTGTTGGATAATGCTGGACTCGCAATCATTATGTTTTACCCTCCCGGAAAGAGCCTATAGAGCGTAGAGATCCCTTTGGATAAAGCGAAATCTACATACCCCTTCATATTTCATTCTTCATACACCACATACCTCTTCTGCAACATGCATGATCAAGGGGATTAGAGCGCATGTCCGTCCATTCTGTGGTCACGTGTTCGATCCCCGCTCGCACCAGAGGATTTTTCACTGACAAAAGTGGGCGGTTACTGTCCCCCTTGAGCAAGGGGATTAGGTGTGTGTGAGGCTTCATCATTACACAAAGATCGGTCACGAGCTCCAAGCTCGCTCTGGCACTGGAGGGTAAAACTCGTGGGTGCTACTACTGTATAGCGTGCGTTCTACCTCGGCGTCTGTAGTCTACGGCACTCTAATGTGCGGCCAACCAAAATCTCACCTGATTTGACCTTACCTGACTACCGCATAGCTATATTTTCATGTGAAGTCTTACAAGACCATACCTGACCTGACCTGACCTGAGTACCGGGACCCTACTCAACCTTATAAGTGGAGATCAACGAAGTAATGTCTCAGTATCCTCCTAGAATTCAACCCGAGAAAATAGTCTGACACACTGAACATTCTACAATGTTATTGAAAGAATTCTACAGAAGTGTCATTTTGACAGAAGAAACAGCGGTTACTTTTTTACGTGAAAGCAATAATCATGTGTTGATGATTTATTTGTTTTCTTATAATACTCTACTGTATAATCGACAATGTTTTGTTTATATGATGATAATTAATAAATTACATACTACAGTTTTGTTTTTCTATAATACTTTACTGTGTAATATACAATATCATATAGCAATAGTAAGTTGCAACCTGAAGTGTAAGAGTGTAGAGTGTAAGTAGAGAGTAGGAAGTGTAGACAGCACGCTATAGTGCAAATGTCCTGGTAGACCGCACGCTATAGTGCAAATGTCCTGGTTGACCGCACGCTATAGTGCAAATGTCCCGGTAGACCGCACGCTATAGTGCAAATGTCCAGGTAGACCGCACGCTATAGTGCAAATGTCCCGTTAGACCGCACGCTATAGTGCAAATGTCCCAGTAGACCGCACGCTATATTGAAAATGTCCTGGTAGACCGCACGCTATAGTGCAAATGTCCCGGTAAACCGCACGCTATAGTTCAAATGTCCCGGTAGACCGCACGCTATAGTGCAAATGTCCCGGTAGACCGCACGCTATAGTGCAAATGTCTCGGTTAGACCGCACGCTATAGTGCAAATGTCCCGGTAGACCGCACGCTATAGTGCAAATGTCCCGGTAGACCGCACGCTATAGTGCTAATGTCCTGGTAGACCGCACGCTATAGCAGTACCAATTCGTGATCGCAAGTGTGTGTGTGTGTGTGTTTAAGGGTTACTGTCGGGTGGATCAGTGGTATATTAATAGTAGTAATGATAATGATGATAATTATAACGTAAGAATAATAATAATAATAATAATAGGAATGATAATAATGATAATGATAGTATTTTTCATATAAATAATAATGGTAACACTGATAACAAAGACCACAGTCATTATAATCATCAATTGTCTTGGGAATCTGCCTTTTGGTTCCTTGTATAGAGCCTTTTTAGAGCAGCAAAGAACAATTATGAGATTAAGGTTGCAGGGAGGGCAAAGACCGATCCTAAGGTATTTTTTCAGATTTATAAAACAAAGACTAGGGAGTTAGTGGAGCCATTAAAAAATGAACATGGGGAGATTGTAAGCACGGCAGAGGATATGTGTAAAGTTTTAAATGATTATTTAGTGTTTTTACTCAGGAGGATAAACAGGACGTACCTGATAGTGAGCAGATGTTTAGAGGAGAGGATGATGAGAAACTCAAAGATTTTGTGATAAATAGGGAAATGTAATACGGAGAAGGAATAGACAGAATGAAGAATTTTAAGTCACCAGGACCAGATGAAGATTATCCCAGAGTATTAAAAGAATGCAGAGGTTGTTAGTGAGTCGTTAGTGCATATTTGTATGAAATCGATTGATATAGGGAAAGTGCCGTTAATGTGGAGGAAGGGAGATGTAGTTCCCATATCTAAGCAGGGAGATAGAGGATTATTGTCAAATTATCAACCCGTTAGCCTGACGTCAGTGGTAGGTAAATTATTGGAATCTGTTATTGCAAAAAACATTAGAGAGCATCTAGAAAAGCATAGTTTGGTAAATGATTCACAACATGGGTTCACCGAAGGTAAATCATGGCTCACTAATTTATTAAGTTTTTATAGGAGAGTTTATGAAACAGCAGATAATGATGAGGATTATGATTTAGTATACCTGGACTTTAGTAAGGCATTCGACAAGGTGCAACCCAATAGACTATTAAATATAAGGTTAAGGCTCATGGAATAAATGGGAAGGTTCTTCGTTGGATTAGAGCTTGGCTAAATAATAGGCAACACAGGGTTACAATTAATGGTTCTAAATCTGAATGGGAGTTGGTAACAAGTGGGGTTCCACAAGGGTTTGTTTTGGGTCCATTATAATTTTTGATTTCCATTAACGACTTGGGTAGAGGGATTAATAGTGAATTCAGCAAGTTTGCTGATGATACTAAGGTAGGTAGGATTATTAGATCACAGTCTGATGTAAATATTTTGCAAGGTGACTTAGATAAATTAAATGAGTGGGTAGATATATGGCAGATGGAATTTAATATTGATAAGTGTAACGTAATGAATGTTGGTAGGAAAAATCCTGATAATAGGTACACCATACGCAAGTTATCGCTGAAAAGATCAGAAGGTGAGAAAGATCTGGGAGTGTGGGTAAGCTCAGACCTCCGTCCTAGGAATCAATGTATTGATGCTAGAAATCAAACTAACATGGTGTTACGATTCATTACCAGGAGTGTTAAAAGTAGAAATGCTGAGATTATTCTAAAGCTATTTGGCACTAGTCAGACCTTACCTAGACTATGCGGTTCAGTTTTTATCTATGTATTACAGGATGGATATAGCCTTGTTAGAATCAGTGCAGAGACGGATGACTAAAATGATTCATGGGAAGCGTAACTTTAGTTATAAGAAGTGATTGAAAATACTAAATTTACACTCACTCGGGAGACGCAGAGTAAGGGTGATCTGATATAAGTTTTTAAGTGGTTAAAGGGATACAATAAAGGCGATGTAGGAAAAGTTCTTACGGCTACTTAGCAGGGTAGAACAAAAAGTAACGGATTCAAGCTGGAAAAGCGTAGATTAAAAAAAGAAATAGGTAAAAATTGGTTCACAAATATGATGGTAAATGATTGGAATGGACTCAGCAGGCAGATAGTTAGTGCATTATGGAGCATATATAGTCATTAGAGAGCTTTAATGGGAGGCTGGATAAATTAATGGATGGGGATGAAAGGTGGATGTAGGTAGTGTTAAGTAACAGGAACTACCTCGTGTAGGTGTCACGGCCGCGTGCAGCTTTCTTATTTTCTTATGTCCTTATATTCTTGTAAAATATATTCAATCCTGTTTGACATTCTCACATTTGCCTTTTATGTTTATTATAATTATTAAAATTGTGTATACCTTAAAACTACGAAGGAAGGAGCTAAGAGAAAGAAAGGGTAATAATACGAATTCACAACCAAGGGTAAATAAATAAAAGATATATATATATATAGAGAGAGAGAGAGAGAGAAAGAGAGAGAGAGGTGCCAGGTGACCCCTCACCTTCCCAGGGACTAGACAGTTCATATTTGTTTTGCCTCTCTCTCTCTCTCTCTCTTTCTCTCTCTCTCTCTCTCTCTCTCTCTCTCTCTCTCTCTCTCCTCTCTCTCTCCCTTCTCTCTCTCTCTCTCTCTCTCTCTCTCTCTCTCTCTCTCTCTCTCTCTCTCTCTCTCTCTCTCTCTCTCTCTCTCTCTCCTCTCTCTCCTCTCTCTCTCTCTCTCTCTCTCTCTCTCTCTCTCTCTCTCTCTCTCTCTCTCTCTCTCTCTGTTCCCATCATCCGCCCACTGATCCTTTACCACACATCAACATAACAAACAACAAACAAGCACATGAACACCCACCCACCCACATAATGTGTGTGTGTGTGTGTGTGTGTGTGTGTGTGTGTATGTTATCATATCCGCGTCACCGCGACTTGCTAACCCCCTCCCTCTCCCTAGCGGTTCGACAGGCGGTGCTCACACCCAACCTGTTATAATGATGATTCATGGACGAAACAAAGTCCCGTGTCCACATTTGTACATTAGGTTAATCATCAGTGCATAGACACTTGTAAACATCAGAAGATTCCTTATGACCTTAACCTAATGACTATTAAAATTAATTCCCATCAATATTATCTGTCATCATTATCCCTTTTGACATCACAATAATCATCATCCTTAATGTAATATTAAAGCTTCCACTTTCCAACTTCTATTTCTGCGTTATTCTTAAATGTATACTCTCCGTTTACCGATGAAAAATGGCATATAACATAATATTATAACAATTTATATTATCATCATCATTGTCATTAATATCATTATTAGTGTTACTATTATTATCATTATAAATATAGCTATTATTATAATCATCATAATTTTCATTATAATCATCATTATTCTCATCATTATTACTCACTAGCCGCAAAGCCGCCCTTGGGGCGCACTTTTTGGCTAGCTCATGCGGAGGGCTATTGGTGGGCCGAATAGCCCTCGTGGTGGTCAGCACACTGTAGTCCACACACTGCACACTGTACACACTGGCACACTGTAGTCCACACACTGCACACTGTACACACTGGCACACTGTAGTCCACAGGTGGTGGGCCGAAGGCCCACCACCTGTGTTTGTTGGGCCTTCGGCCCACCAAACACAGACTCTCCAGATAGCCCCCTCTAACTTTCCTGAAATCATGGATGTAGAAATGTATGTATTAACGCCAACCCATTCACATCACCCCTAACCCATTCACTCACCCATTACCAATCACCCCCCACCCATTCACTCACCCATTACCCATCACCCCCCACCCATTCACTCACCCATTACCCATCACCCCCCACCCATTCACTCACCATTACCCATCACCACACACCCATTCACTCACCCATTACCCATCACCCCCCACCTATTCCCTCACCCATCACCCATCACCCCCAACCCATCATCCCCCACCCATTCACTCACCCATCACCCCACACCCATTACCCATCACCCCATCCATTCACTCACCCATTACCCATCACCCTACATCAAGGTTTCCTCAATTCTCGCAACCCACTTTTTTTTTCACAATTCTCGCTAATAGGCTACTCAACATAAAAAAAAATAATAGTGATCGGATCATCTCATAAGTGGGCTTAAAATGTGCCCCTGGTCGACCCGGTTTAAAAACTGAGCCATATGATGGGATTGGGGCACTGGGAGCGGCACCTATCGCGGACACACAGACAAGCAGACACACACACACACACACAGACACACTTTGGCTTATATTATTATAGATATTATTATTATCATTATATTTATAATTATACACACACACACACTTCGATAGAGAGAGTGATAGGGAGAGGGAGAGCTATATAAAAATATATAAAGTAATATATATAATAATAGGGGGGAGGAGTTAAACCCCCCTCCCCCTGTGTATCCCTTCTCATCTGGTTCGATAGAATGGATGCTCATTGGCCGATAAGGAAAAATGGTGCAGGGACACCAGCAAATCCGGAAGTCAACTTCTTGCCGACAAAGCGGCTGGAACACTACTTGGTGGACGAAATGAAGAGGAAAAATCGAGCCAGTGGAATCGATTACCCTTGACATTATTGGTAAACAGTACATACCTACAGTACAGTAGTCAAAGTAGCGTTGAGGGTATACACATACAGGACTATATGAGTAAAACACGCATATCACAGCACTTACCTACATACACAGTTGTCCGAAAAGCACTGAAGATGTACAGAGATAAGACTATACGTATAGTAAGTTTGTGTATACTACATCAGTATTGGCCGTAGCAGCTTATTGTCCTGACTTGCGGAGGGACGAGGTGCGAATACTCGATGTACGGCGAAAAGTGAGTGGCTGTGGACCAGAGTTGCCATTCTACTTTTACCAATAATGCCAAGGCAGGCTACTGAAAACATTCTCCGATGCCCAGTGACCTAAAGCCCTACGACACCGGGTGGCCTTGATTCCGGAAACAGACAACGAAGCAGCGGCGCTGGCAATACCCTCTGCCTCACCTCAAATACTTGCAGATCTGTGCAACAGACACCCCCCGCCATAAAAATCAGGCCGTGAACGCAATCACCCTTCCGAGCTCTATATTAGCCCGTGTGCCCCCTCAAAATGGGGACACAATAGAAAACAACAACAGTGTCCACACAGTCCTCGCCTAGCTGATCGGCTATTTATAGCATCAGTAGACCGCCAACATACTATGTTTGTTTAGTGTCAAGCTGCTAAAGCACCACAAATAAAACACCAGAGAGTGTTTATATCTGTATCCAGGGACAAGAAAAAAAGTAAACAGTTATGGATGTCTACTATACATACCTTAGGCGTGATTTCCTTATGAGGGAAGACGCATGTTACTCTACTCATGGGTGTGTATGTGTGTGTGTGTGTGTGTGTACTGTAGAATTAAGAATTATGGCGCTACATTCACTGTGTATTCATGACCAGCCTGTGTGTGTGTGTGTGTCCCTTACCCGTAGACAAAACAAGATATATCAAAATATCAGATATATTGTTGTCAAAGTCACCGGATTGTTGACTTTATAATAGGTCACTGGTGACTGCTTTGTAACTAACTGGTGACTGTTGAGTGGTGAATGGGTGCTGGGTGACTATTGCCAGGTTGACTGGTAACTACGGATTGGTGATTGGTGTTTGTCTGTGTATGCTGATGAAGTAACAAACGCCTACACACACACACGCACACACACATACACACAACCAACACACACGCGGCGTGTGTTGTTGTGACAATGCTGTGGGCACGGGAAGCATCCAAAAGTGTGCATTTCATCTTCATCTAGGCGCTATATTTCCTTTGTGCTCCTGGCCAGTGTGTGTGTGTGTGCGCGCGCGTGGAAGGCGCTATATTCACTACTAGCCGCAAAGCCGCCCTCCGGCGGCCTTTTTGGCTAGCTCCTGCGGAGGGCTATTGGTGGGCCTTCGGCCCACCACCTGTGTTTGGTGGGCCTTTGGACCGCCAAACACAGACTCTCCAGATAGCCCCTTCTAGCTTTCCTGAAATCATGGATATAGAAATGTATGTATTAACACTAACCCATTCACATCACCCCCAACCCATTCACTCACCCATTACCCATCACCCCCCACCCATTCACTCACCCATTAGGGCTATTGGTGGGCCTTCGGCCCACTAAACACAGACTCTCCAGATAGCCCCTTCTAACTTTCCTGAAATCATGGATGTAGAAATGTATGTATTCCCCCCACCCATTCACTCACCCATTACCCATCACCCCCCACCATTCACTCACCCATTACCATCACCACACAACCCATTCACTCACCCATTACCAATCACCCCCACCTATTCCCTCACCCATCACCCATCACCCCCAACCCATCACCCCCCACCCATTCACTCACCCATCACCCCACAGCCATTACCCATCACCCCACCCATTCACTCACCCATTACCCATCACCCTACATCAAGGTTTCCTCAATTCTCGCTAATAGGCTGAAAAAAAAAAAAAAAAAAAAAAATCGCATCATCTCATAATTGGGCTTAAAACCTTCCCCTGGTCGAGCTGGTTCCAAAACTATGACATATGATGGGATTCCGCCACGGGGGGCGGCACCTATCGCGGACAGACAGACAGACACACACACACACTTTCGCTTATATTATTAGATTATGTGGTCTTGACCATATATATGTGTGTGTGTGTGTGTGACTGTGTGTGTGTGTGTGTGTGTGTGGGTGTGTGTTTGTGTGTGTGACTGTGTGTGTTTGTGTGTGTGACTGTGTGTGTGTGTGTGTGTGTGTGTGTGTGTGTGTGTGTGTGTGTGTGTGTGTGTGTGTGTGTGTGTGTGTGTGTGTGTGGAAGGCGCACTGTGCTCTTGATCAGATGTGTGTGTTTGTTTGCGTGGAAGGAGCTCTTATTGTACCTGTTCTTCCATGTGTTCGTCAATCTGTTTAGCTGTATGCTGCATGTCATTGTAGCTCATTTGAGCGCTTTATAAGGAGATGCGATGCCAAAAGTCAAGATCTGCCTGATGGCATGGGCCACTTGTCCCTGTCTATTAACTTCTTCCTTATAAACTACAACTTATATATTCACAAACACAGTGAAAACCTAACACATAACTTGATGGAGGATTATTGGCCATCTTGCGGCAGTAGGGGTAATGTAAGTTAATGTTACTGTCGCGCCGCAGCTTTGGCAGTTGTGTTGCTGGTCTGTATTTGACGAATCGTTGACGTCACAACATGGCGCCAGTCGTTTCAGGGCGCATACATTTTCCTGCACTTAAATTGGCTGTATCATCAAAAATACTGTTCACACCGAAAAATCTGCTTCTCTGCCTTACTATATGAGGCTTGAAGATTTCCAATCTATCGTTACCTCAAGTAGAGTAAATGGGTCCATTGCTTGCTAGTAAAACACTTGTTACTTTCTTAGACTGACTTTTTGATAAAGTGTTTTTCTTATGTTTCTCCGTGTTCCCATGTCTTTCTAATAATGTAACACTTCCAGATACTTCACATTCACATGCAGTACAGTGGGCTTTACCTGAACACTTCTTGCTTGGACTGATCCATGCTGAAAATCGGGTGTCATTTAACCATTTCATTTGAAATTTATGTTCATAGTTTAATTTTGTCTTGGGTGTCTCGGAGCCGCTATCGTCATTGTCAGTCAGTGTCATTAGATTTTTTCAAAAGATTTCTTTTAATATGCCAATTCATGTTGCCAGATAAGACCCTGCCAAAACATTAAAAAAAATCAATTATGCTTTTGGACGATCAGTTCTGATAAAAAAAAAATTCTTTTAATTTCCACCAATCTAGTAATAGTTCCATAGTTAATATTTATGCAACACTAACTGAAAACAAGATCAAATAAAATTTCGCAATACTGACGAAAACTACTACTGCAGTAAGATCACTTGAATTAGCACGCACTATTTCAAATCACTTACAGTGCACTTCGGGAATCACTTCACACGTGATAATTCCTCCGTGAGAGACTGAAACAGACTGACTGAAACGGGACGAATACCTCCCTGCCTCCGTATCACATACGTGACCTATACGTGTCCCTCCCTCCGTATCACATACGTGTCATATACTTGTCCCTCCCTCCGTATCACATACGTGTCCTATACGTGTCCCTCCCTTCATATCACATACGTGTCCTATACGTGTCCCTCCCTCCGTATCACATACGTGTCCTATACGTGTCCCTCCCTTCGTATCACATACGCGTCCTATACGTGTCCCTCCTTCCGTATCACATACGTGTCCTATACGTGTCCCTCCCTCCGTGTCACATACGTGTCCTATACGTATCCCTCCCTCGGACCCTCCTTATCACACACGGGTATTCTTATGTATCTTATATTCCAGTCTGTTGCGACCCTGCCACTTCGTTAGGAAGTTATCTCCTTACTGATGTTTATGAGCTCCTTATAAAAAAGTATCAGAAATTCAGCATTTTCCTGAAATTCGAACCAAATTTCCTTGGCGCACCCAAAAGTACCAAATCTGGTACGTTAGTACCAGCTTTGGCAACCCTGCTGATAATCCCTGATAATGTGGGTATATGTGCCCAGCGTGATGAAATAAATGAAATATCGAGTTTTAACATATTTTTCTACACATAACTGAGTTGGGCCACCTGAAGATATTTGAATTTCTGCTTCAAATTTTACCCACGTTTACGTGAATACGTTGCACATATTTCATACACTAGTTGCAATTTATAAATAATAAAGATGGTTGGTTATTTGCCAAAAAAGTGCAAAAACGTATACTTTTTGAAAATTTTGAAAAAATCAAACTTCGATCGCGTTGGGCCGCCTTAAGAAATTATTTGTATGTTCTAATATTTTAGCATCGTTATACTGGTGTGATTTCGCAACTTTCCCGCACTAGTCAATCAAAAAAAGAAAAAAAAAAAGGAAATCGCTCCACCCTAAGGTACAGGCCAAAGGTTACCAGTGCGACAGTCAATCATGTGGGTTGTGAGGTGACGGCGAGAAGTGATCCCTGCCTGCTGGCGGCAACTCTTGTTGGGTCAGCAATATTCTTATCCCTTCTCCTCGCCTTCTCTCTCCCTCACCTTCTATCACTTTCCCTCACCTTCTCACTCTCTCTCACCTTCTCACTCTCTCTCTCCCTCTTCTCCTCACCTTGGACGCTCATCTGCTGAAAACCTATGTCAGCAAAACTGGAGGTGGCCTCCCTGCTCACCCCCTCGCAGGCTGATAAGGATAGGTGGAGTCATCGCAACATCATCGCCTCTCTCTCGTCCACCCCCGTATTAGAGACTCTCTCTCTCTTCCTTCATTCTCTTCCCCTATTCCCTTATTTATCCTTCTCTTCTTTCCTACTCCTCATTCTCCACATTCCCAGCCCTCACATTACCCCCATCCGACGAAGACAGCCACCTTCGGATGTGCTTGGGCCTGTCGGCATCAATGCCTGCAATTAAGGCGTAGTGTCAGAAGAGGCTGAGGGCTGTGGAGGACGTGTGGACGAGGCACCACCGGGAAACATTTAGAATGCGGACAACGGTGAGTGAGCCCACCCATTACAGGTGAAGCGTGGAGGGGTGCAGTCCAACAAGATAAGGAAAGGGCTTGAGAGTTGGTGTTCAGAGAAGCAGAGTAACAAGCAGTTGCCATATTTCCTGCCCTTTTTCGTGCCGCCTTGGTAGACGTGTTTGTTAAGTAGAACACGGCCATACCCAGCTCTGCAGCTGTGGAGAGACTTCTCCTACAGGGGGACATCATGAAGGCCAATAGAGTGAGTTTGAACACCGATATTTTTGAGAGATTGTCCTTCATTCAGGGAGCATGGACCTGCTCAATATGGAATTGTCACCAGAGGACTCTGAATGAGGAGTCTGAGGTTAAGAGCCTAATATCATATCGATGAAATAAAATTTGAAGTGTAGTGTACTTATGCTAATTATTACCCCTTAGTGTGCACTTGGGGTAATGGAGAGGCGGTACCGGAGTGGTTAGCGTCTCCGACTGGCGATCTCGGTGACCCGAGTTCGATCCCCGAAGAAAACCAAAACCTTTCTGCACCGTCGAGTGGCCTATGAACACACACATGCCCTGCCCATCAACTCTACTTGCGATTGCGAGTGCATCGGAGGACACAGGGGGGCGGCATGAGCCTCTAATCACAGGCGATACTATAAGAATCCTGCCTGCGCCACCACAGGCGAGGACCATCCATCAGAGACCTCAAGTGAATCTACAGAGCCTACCATCTGAGCCCTGGGTCACCACTGCCTACAGGCGCTATAGGCACAAATGTATAAAAAAAAAAAAAAAGATAAAAAAAATACTTCATTTGATATATTGATTGAGTGGTCACAATGAGGGGAAAGTAAAATGTGGGTGGAGCTATAACATCTGTGGGGCGCTGATGGTAAATATGAAAATAGTAGTATAATATATATATATATATATATATATATATATTATATATATATATATATATATTATATATATTATATGTGTGTGTGTAATTGGTATGAAGTGACTTGGCTATTAAGATCAGATCCCCTGATCTTAATAACCAAGTCACTTCATACCAATTACACATACTCAAATGATTATCACACTGTTTCGATTGTCCGACTCTCCTTTCGATCGCCACACACGAGCCGAAATGTTACCCGCAAACTATTGTTCATTCAGTCTTCTGCCAGTTCAGACAGCATACTCACCAAGGTCCGTTAGGTATAAATTGTATTTTATTTATTATCTATTATTTTCTGGATAATATAGGATTATTTTATTGTTTAAAAAAATTCTTTTAGATGTTCGCTTTTTAGCAGTATAGTATATTGATTTTTTAAACTATTTTTGCCTGATGATGCCAAGTGTCTTTTGGCGAAACGTTGCGCATAAACAACCCCAAGAATGACGAGTGTCTTTGCCACCCTGAAATGTCATGATATATAATATATATATATATATATATATATATATATATATATATATATATATATATATATATAATATATATATATATATATATATATATATATATATATATATATATATCTATATATATATATATATTATATCTATATATATATATATATATATATATATATATATATATATATATATATATATATATATATATATATATATATATATATATATATATATATACAGGGGAGAGTTGAGCACAGTGGGCCAAAAAATAATGGTGACACTATAACTCCTATAGTTCAACAGCTATTAAAAAAGTGAAATACTGGAAAAAGAACTATCACCATATAACATTAATAAGCATATGCAAAATAAATGAGCAACTTATTTGAAAAAGCTGTGGTCCTCTAAACAATACATTTTTATTTCTGTCCCACTGTGCCCCAAGGGTGGGCAACAGTGGGACATAAACTGGGGCACACTGAGACATGACTAGTTTATGTTCCTGAAACCAAAACTAAAATCAAATTGAAGGTACGAATGTTGTCTTTTTTTTGTACCGCATGCTTTAGGCTTGGGGAGGATCTCACTGAGCATTTAATCTCACTGAGCTTGATATAAGTTATATCCTGCACTTGTGGAAAGAAAAACACCAGTGAAACCTGCTTTCTCCGATTATTACAAAATTTCGTAGTCACATTCATAATCTTTCCCCTTTGTTACAAGGCCTACATAATACTACTTGCTTGTTGTATCAAACTCAGCCATAATGTAATGATTAAATTTAATTTGGATTCTCCTTCCAATGCCGGAAACTCATGATCTTCATTGTTAATATCTTCATCAAAATCGACCGAAACATTATAAATCTGGGATTCATATAGTCTGTATCATATATTATTATGTCAGTATTCGTGGAACAATATTATATAAAAAAATATAATATAATAATCATGTATTACTTTATAGGCCTAATCTATCTATAATAATATAAGCGAAAGTGTGTCTGTCTGTGTGTGTGTGTGTGTGTGTGTGTGTGTGTGTGTGTGTGTGTGGTATAGGTTCCGCCCCCCGTGGCGCAAACACCTCATATGGCACATTTTTGGAATCAGGTTGATCAGGGGAAGGTCATAAGCCCACTTATGAGATGATCCGATCACTTTTTTTTTTTTTTTTTTAGCAGCCTATTAGCGAGAATTGTGAAAACAAAAGTGGGTTGCGAGAATTGAGGAAGCCTTGATGTAGGGTGATGGGTAATGAAATGGGTGAGTGAATGGGTGGGGTGATGGGTAATGGGTGTGGGGTGATGGGTGAGTGAATGGGTGGGGGGTGATGGGTTGGGGGTGATGGGTGATGGGTGAGGGAATAGGTGGGGGGTGATGGGTAATCTATAATAATATAAGCGAAAGTGTGTCTGTCTGTCTGTCTGTGTGTGTGTGTGTGTGTGTGTGTGTGGTGTGTGTGTGTGTGTGTCTGGTATAGGTTCCGCCCCCCGTGGCGCAATCAACTCATATGGCACATTTTTGGAACCGGGTTGACCAGGGGAAGGTTTTAAGCCTAATTATGAGATGATCCGATCTTTTTTCTTTTTTTCTTTTTTAGCAGCCTATTAGCGATAATTGTGAAAAAAAAAGTGGGTTGCGAGAATTGAGGAAACCTTGATGTAGGGTGATGGGTAATGGGTGAGTGAACGAGTGGGGTGATGGGTAATGGGTGTGGGGTGATGGGTGAGTGAATGGGTGGGGGGTGATGGGTTGGGGGTGATGGGTGATGGGTGAGGGAATAGGTGGGGGGGTGATGGGTAATGGTAAATATAAGCGAAAGTCTGTCTTTCTGTGTGTGTGTGTGTGTGTGTGTCTGGTATAGGTTCCGCCCCCCGTGGCGCAATCACCTCATATGGCACATTTTTGGAATCGGGTTGACCAGGGGAAGGTTTTAAGCTCAATGATGAGATGATCCGATCCCTTTTTTTCTTTTCTTTTTTAGCAGCCTATTAGCGATAATTGTGAAAAAAAAGTGGGTTGCGAGAATTGAGGAAACCTTGATGTAGGGTGATGGGTAATGGGTGAGTGAATGGGTGGGGTGATGGGTAATGGGTGTGGGGTGATGGGTAATGGGTGTGGGGTGATGGGTGAGTGAATGGGTGGGGGGTGATGGGTTGGGGATGATGGGTGATGGGTGAGGGAATAGGTGGGGGTTGATGGGTAATGGGTTAGTGAATGGGTGGGGGGTGATGGGTAATGGGTGAGTGAATGGGTGGGGGGTGATGGGTAATGGGTGAGTGAATGGGTGGGGGGAATACATACATTTCTACATCCATAATTTCAGGAAAGTTAGAAGGGGCTATCTGGAGAGTCCATGTTTGATGGGCCGAAGGCCCACCAAACACAGGTGGTGGGCCGAAGGCCCACCAATAGCCCTCCGCAGGAGCTAGCCAAAAAGTCCGCCCGGAGGGCGGCTTTCCGGCTAGTAATATATATATACGTTGTGTATTATACAACTAATATATTATATATAGTTTAAAATACATAATATATAACCAACTATATCAATGGAACATAAGGTTTAATATAATATATAAAATACACATCTCTACGTCACTATGAGGCACAGCGGGGCACTGTCCCACTATGCCTCATTTTAAGTGTCCCACTGTGCCCCAGATGATATTTTGGAAAACAAAGTCAGTTATATTCGAAACCAGGACATCACTAGCTAAGAGGAACATCTCATAATGCACACACTTAGTTGTTATGCGTGAGTAATTATTATATAAACTTTTTTGCAATACAAATAATGCACAGAGACTGCTGTACTAACAGCATAAAACATATTTCGACTGTTGATATAACAAAGGCCTCCAGCACAGAGGACGTGAGGCAGCACACGCACCCTCAGCAACGTTACTAGAGGCAGTGAGGGGAGAGTGTTGTGTCGCCTGAGGTACAACAGTCAGACTTGCATGATACTTCTGGAATCAGTGTTTTCACACTGTGCCCCATGTCCCACTGCGCTCCACTCTCCCCTATATATATATATGTATATATATATATTATATTATATATTATATATATATAATATATATATTATTATATAAAATATATATATATATATATATATATATATATATATATATATATATATATATATAAAATATATATATATAATATATATATATATATATATATATATATATATATATATATATATATATATATATATATATATATATATATATATATATATATATATATATATATATATATATATATATATATATATATATTATATATATATATATATATATATATATATATATTATATATTTATATATATATATATATATATATATATATATATATTATATATATAACAATTATTATTGCTATAATTTGTTTGTTCGCCTGTTAGTCCGCACTCTAACTCAATGACAAATTATGCTAGGGTCACTAAATTTGGCCTGTGGGTACAAATAGGGTTTATCACATGTCACAATGATGTTCATGTCACAAAGGTCAAAGGTCAAGGTTACGAAGTCACAGAATGTATTTTGATTCATAGGGCTTTTACGGTTAAAAAGGGACACCAACTTGTAATACAAGTTAGTTTGGAGTCTGAAACACCTCGACAAGGCCAAATGTCCTTGATCTTGGCTTTGACCATAGATATAAGTAGGGTCAACTAATTGCTATACTCTGACATGGCTACAGGCGTGGGCAGAGGAGGGCAGTATACATTTGTATTTAAATATGTATCAAAATACATTTGCATATTTATAACTGTATTTCTGAATACGTTGGTTTTCATGCATTGAAATATGGTATTTTTATACTTTAATGAGTATATAAATACAATGTATTTAAATACTCAAAATATAGAAATGCAAATACT
>JACEEZ010002154.1:172488-174988 GCA_016584305.1 Chionoecetes opilio
CTATATCCGTGTACGATGTCTGATGCCCCCTATGTACGATGCCTCTCTCTCTCTCTCTCTCTCTCTCTCTCTCTCTCTCTCTCTCTCTCTCTCTCTCTCTCTCTCTCTCTTCTCTCTCTCTCTCTCTCTCCTCTCTCTCTCTCTCCTCTCTCTCTCTCCTCTCTCTCTCTCTCTCTCTCTCTCTCTCTCTCTCTCTCTCTCTCCTCTCTCTCTCTCTCTCTCTCTCTCTCTCTCTCTCTCTCTCTCTCTCTCTCTCTCTCTCTCTCTCTCTGTTCCCATCATCCGCCCACTGATCCCTTCCCACACACCAATATAACAAACAACAAACAAGCACATGAACACCCACCCACCCACATGCTGTGTGTGTGTGTGTGTGAGTGTGTGTGTGTGTGTGTGTGTATGTGTGTGTGTGTGTTTGTGTGTGTATTATCATATCCGCGTCACCGCGACTTGCTAACCCCCTCCCTCTCCCTAGCGGTTCGACAGGCGGTGCTCACACCCAACCTGTTGTATTGATGATTCATGGACGAAACAAAGTCCCGTGTCCACATTTGTAAATTATGTTAATCATCAGTGCATAGACACTTGTAAACATCAGAACATTCCTTATGACCTTAACCTAATGACTATTAATATTAATTACCATCAATATTATCTGTCATCATTATCCTTTTTGACATCACAAAAATCATCATCCTTAATGTAATATTAAAGCTTCCACTTTCCAACTTCTATTTCTGCGTTATTCTTAAATGTATACTCTCCGTTTACCGATGAAAAATTGCATATAACATAATATAATAACAATTTCTATTATCATCATCATTGTCATTAATATCATTATTAGTGTTACTATTATTATCATTATTAGTATAACTATTATTATAATCATCATAATTTTCATTATAATCATTATTATTCTGATCATTATTACTATTATTATTATTAGCATTATATTTATCATTACTTCGACAGAGAGAGTGATAGGGAGAGGGAGAGCTATATAAAAATATATAATATAATATATATAATAATAGAGGGAAGGAGTTAAGCCCGCCTCCCCCTGTGTATCCCTTCTCATCTGGTTCGATGGAATGGATGGTCATTGGCCGATAAGGAAAAAGGGTGCAGGGACACCAGCAGATCCGGAAGTCAATTTCTTGCCGTCAAAGCGGCTGGAACACTACTTGGTGGACGAAATGAAGAGGAAAAATCGAACCAGTGGAATCGATTACCCTTGACATTATTGGTAAACAGTACATACCTACTGTACAGTAGTCAAAGTATCGCTGAGGGTATACACATACAGGACTATGTGAGTAAAACATGCATATCACAGCACTTACCTACATACACAGTTGTTCAAAAAGCACTGAAGATGTACAGAGATAAGACTATACGTATAGTAAGTTTGTGTATACTAGATCAGTATAGGCCGCAGCAGCTTGTTGTCCTGACTTGCGGAGGGACGAGGTGCGACCTACTCGATGAGACGGCGAAAAGTGAGTGGCTGGGGATCTGCCTGATGACATGGGCCACTTGTCCCTGTCTATTCACTTCTTCCTTATAAACTACAACTTATATATTCACAAACACAGTGAAAACCTAACACATAACTTGAAGGAGGAGTATTGGCCATCTTGCGGCAGTAGGGGTAATGTAAGTTAATGTTACTGTCGAGCCGCAGCTTGGCAGTTGTGTTGCTGGTCTGTATTTGACGAATCGTTAACGTCGCAACATGGCGCCGGCGTTTCAGGGTGCATACATTGTCCTGCACTTAAATTGGCTGTATCATCATAAATACTGTTCACACCGAAAAATCGGCTTCTCTGCCTTACTATATGAGGCTTGAAAATGTCCAATCTATCGTTACCTCAAGTAGAGTAAATGGGTCCATTGCTTGCTAGTAAAACACTTGTTACATTCTTAGACTGACTTTTTGATAAAGACATTTTCTTATGCTTCTCCGTGTTCCCATGTCTTTTTAATAATGTAACACTTCTAGATACTTCACATTCACATGCAGTACAGTGGGCTTTACTTGAACACTTCTTGCTTGGACTGATCCATGCTGAAAATCGGGTGTCATTTAACCACTGCATTTGACATTTATTTTCATAGTTTAATTTTGTCTTGGGTGTCTCGGAGCCACTATCGTCATTGTCAGTCAGTCATTAGTTTTTTTTCAAAAGATTTCTTTTAATATGCCTATTCATGTTGCCAGATAAGAACCTGCCAATATATTTAAAAAAATCAATTATTCTTTTGGACGATCAGTTCCGATGAGATTTTTTTTCTGTTAATTTCCACCAATCTATTAATAGTTCCATGGTTAATAGTTATACAACACTAACTAAAGACAAGACCAAGTAAAATATCGCAATACTGACGAAAACTACTACTGCAATAAGATCACTTGAATTAGCACGCACTATTTCAAATCGCTTACAGTGCATTTAGGGAAACACTTCACACGTGATAATTCCTCCTTGAGAGACTG
>JACEEZ010002154.1:179988-187488 GCA_016584305.1 Chionoecetes opilio
CATCATCTCAGACTTATGATAAACATCCACACGATGAGTGTCGGGCCACAAAGGAGGGTGCAGCAGGCTATCAGCTCCCACAAAGCAGTCCACATGCGCTGGCTACGAAGGATGCACCATTGAATTGCTAGTTCTAGCAATTCAATGGTGCATACTTCTTAGCCATCCGCTCTTTTTTTATCTTCCTTTCTGTGAGGCCAGTGGGTGAGTGGGTGGGGGGGGGGGGTCTTGATTTCCGAGAGATCCTGATGGAGGCCCAGGCCATGATCTCTGGGAGGCCAAGGTGGGTTGCGAAATAGCGTTACTACATAGCACTCCACTGATCAAGAAAGGAAAAAAGCTTTGACGAGGAAGAGTCTGAATGGATAAGATATTTCGATGCTATATGAGAATATGCACGTACGTACCAACAGCGAGGTTATTAAAGATACAAACTGCCACCACGATATAATGAACTCAAGCGGATATGAGTGCGAATGAAACGCGGGGGCACTGTAATCGGAGGGGCAGTATAAAATAAGCTATCAAAATGATAAAGTGTTAACGAGCAAGTTTATTTCCAACGCCGGTAGAGTTAGCTCGTCTCAACCTGTGTCTTTATATATGTACCCCACATAATAACAGCTGTGAATTCATATATACACTACCTTATCATCATTATTACAATCATTACTATCATTATTATCCTCACTACTACCCCCACCATCTATCATTTTCATCCTTCTCCGTATCATCATAAGACCTCCTTACCATCATGACCTCCTTATGGTCATATTCTTGGTAATGATGATTGCTAGGTGTGGCCACATGTGTATCACGCCGGCCAAGCAGGTAGCACATGTAGAGGGACATTACAGCCTGCGTCATACCGTATAACAACACCACACACACACACACACACACACACACACACACACACACACACACACACACACACACACACACACACACACACACACACACACACACACACACACACACACACACACACACACACACACACACACACACACACACTCACACACACTCACACACACACACACATACACACAAACACACACACACACACACACACACACACACACACGCACACACACCGCACACACACACACACACACACACACACACACACACACACACACAAAACACCAGAGGTGGGCACTTCTGCAAACACTTCCGCAAACCGCTACTTCCGCAAATAGCGGAGGTCTGAGTTCGTTTGCGGATTTGTGGAAGTGTAATTGTTTGCGGATTTGCGTTTGCGGAAGGACTTCCGCAAACGCAAATATGTCCCCAAATTCCCAAATTTGAACATGATTCCTGCGCGGCTACGCGCACCATACAGGAAACGCTGCTTGTCAACCAGTGACCAGTCAAGCCAACCGAGGCTGCAGTTATCAGCGAGCATTCTCAGAGGAAGCACGCGACCTCCCAGCCCTTCTTCCTGCTGCGCTATACAAGTATTTTTTATTTTTTTTATTTTTGGTTGTAATTCCTTTAAACATTATGTGTGACGTAGAAATATCATTGAAATATTTTAGATGCTACTGTAATTTTTTTTAAGGGGACCGCCCACCCTAAATATTGTTTACCAAGGGATCTTGCTGCAAATTTAATGAGTTGTTAGGGCTAAGTAGACACTTTAAAACATAGGTTTCATTCAGATCTGGCCAATAGTTTTTGAACAAATAATACAAATGTGAAAAAAGAGGAAAATTCGGCTGGTTTAAATTGCTTTCAACGCTGAGGATTATTGATGCATATATTTTATTCTTTAACCATTAACTCTTCTACTCATAAATAACGATTAAGTGGTGTGGTTTTTCTCTATCTTTGTTTATCACTGAGAAAAACAATATCTTAAAATATTGAAACATTTCCCCAAAAAATATGTTTGAAACACTAGTGCTATGTTTGTAATTGGCATAAACAAAAAAGTCTACCATAATTTTCTTCGTGTTATACCCAAGTATCCATTGATACCTCATATGTAAGGATCGGATAAAAAAATGATGCAGGTTAAAGAAATTGTATTCGAATAACTTACATTTCTCAAAAACGAGCCGTAAACATTTCTTTTAGTTTGACTAAGTATAAGTCTGAGTAATTGTAAAGACTTTCTTGGGCTCAGTTAAAATGGTACTTCCAGTTTGTACACAATAATTTATAAGTCCAATAAGGAACGTAGATTATTACAACCAAAATGTAGTGAACCAACCAGTGAGTGTCGGCGGAGCTCGTGAGATGAGCGTCTGTTTGATATCGTGATCTGAGGTGTTCTGTCTTCCCTCCCCGGCTTCTGACCGCTCCTCTCTTGTGTTACTAGATACATTTGGCCTGTGACCTACTTGCTCGAGCTAATAAAGTGCAAGTTGTATATGGGTCTCTCGGTAAACCCGGAAAGATATACATATACTTATATATACATTACATATATATAATTATATGTTTATGTCGTTTCTAAAAATATACTGGTTCTTTTGATGTTAAGTACATGAAAATATCCTGTATGGAAGTTATAATACTTGTTACACCTGTGTGATAATAGTTGTTATTAAATAATAATAATAATGCAAGTTATTATATATGTTAAAAGTGATTACTGATTGACATAAGTGTTAGTTCAGTAAACTTTATAAAGATCTTGGATATAGGTCTCATTTAATTTCTGAGGTTATTATGAATGTTTGCAGTAAATCAGACACACCTGGTCCCCTCCTGCAAGGCAGGATATTAGTCACTCAAGGTAAGGGTCTCATTGTCGTCAGGTTTGAGCACTTTTCAGAAAATACCAGATTGGTATCCTGATTACTCAAATGTATATCTTTTTCGTTTTCTGTGTTTTTGGGTGTGTTAACGGGTTCCTAACTCAATAGGGATGTTATAATGAGGCTAGGAACCTCTAACCCAAGGTACTGCGACAGTACCCTTCCTTATCAGCGGCAACAAAGCCACTGAGCTCTAATGTGCTCCCGGTACCTGCTTTACATTATCGCACGCATTGTCAGAAGTATAAGTAATCATTCAAATGCATCATTTATGGGGAGGCGGTATCACAGTGGTTAGCGTCTCCGTCTGGCGTTCTCGGTGACCCAAATTCGATCTTAACGAAAACCAAAACCTTTCTGCACCGTCGAGTGGCCCAAGAACATCCACCTGCCCTGTCCATTAACCCTACCTTCGACTGCGAGTGCCACGGAGGACACAGGTGGGCGCCATGAGCCTCTATTCACAGGCGTCACTATAAAAATCCTGCGTGCAACATCAACGGGCGAGGGCCAACCATTACAGCCCTCAAGTGAACCTCCAGGACCTACCATCCGAGCCTTAGAAGACACTGCCTACAGGCGCTATAGGCACAAATGTAAAAAAAAAAAAAAAAAAAATCAGGAAACTCAAAAATAGCATTATAATTGATATTTTACCGTCAAAACTGATGTAAACAAAGGAGGCGTGGCGCTCGCGTGGTGCGATGGGGGGAGGGAGCGGGAGATTTAAATCCCTTTTAAATATATTATTATTTGGGAAAAATTATCTACCAATGTGTTACCCAAGGTCACAGCTACCATTATATGACTTAAAGATATTTTTTTGTATATTTCATGAATTATCAATATATTCAGGGTGAAACGGTCCCCGTAAGTGAGACCTAAGGTCAGTAAATACTAGAAACATGATTTGGCGGTTGCGGGCTGATCTGTGACATCACACGTCCCTCGCCAACTCAGTCATGTCTTCTATTATCGCGTGCTCCTACCAGAGATTATGAAGTAACCACAGGATGTTTAGAAAAACTGACCCTACTATCATCTTCATGACACATTTCCGCATATAATAAGTACATATTATAAGCAAGGACAGGGTGCTCAGAATGCCATAAAGCAGTGATACAGACACAGCGAGCATACACAGAGGTGTGTAAGTGTACGCTACATTTGCTGGTGACAGTGATATTTGTTTACAGTGATTATGGCTCTGCTGTAGAGCTAACTACTTGCAAGGAGTGTGCTGTGAGTGAATTAGTGCGTAGCGATAGTGGGGCGCCAGCCTTCATCCTGCCTTATCGCTAGGCTGAGGTGCGAGTTAACCGCCATCCCTCGAACTGTACCGCGCAAACAATTTTTTGCCGTTTGTTCGTGCCGCATGATGCTGTGTGCCGTTCTTTGATTACTATGGCGAAACAACTTCCTTTACCAGTGGCCGAGGCCCAGTTAGTTGCTGCTATGGACGATGTGCTGGGATTAATCTTCAGCATTAAGGAGGAAGATCATTGGTTGGCCAAGTTGACCATTTGTCAATAACTTGTCAGTAGAGTACAAAGTAAATTTTTTTAGTCAAATTGTATTATTATTATATATTTTTATATCATAAACGTAGTTTTTCAAATAATGTTTTGTGTGTGTATTCTTAGATGAAAGAGAAAGTCAAGGCTCTGTGGCACAAACAGAACCAAAAGCCAATCAACGCAGCCCACATCAAGAGGGAGGTGGGCAGGAAGCTGAAGACCCCAATCGCTGGATTCCCTCTATGATTCCATGGAGATCCTCAGTGAGGTACTTGATACCAATCTGGCTTAGATCAGCCCGTCAGGGTGGCAAGGTTGGTAGAGACGTGAGCTCGCAATGTGCAGCGTCCCTGTGCATTCGGTCAGCGGTTCGAGTCCGCCTAGTTCGTGCTGACGTGGCGGCGCTTTGTATAGTCAATAACCTTGTAGTTGGTACTTGCAAAGTGTCTAGATAGGATGAAAATCTTATCTGGCTTAGATCAACGTGATATGCATGCAAAATGGCATAGCAACGTTCAACCAGGGGGGAGATACTCGAAAGAGTTACGGGACCGTATGTATTACCCTAGGGGACTTTTACCTCGTAGCGACTCTACGGGTGATGCTCAAATCGTTTTGTCACTTGCTACGAGACCGCGAGGCTAAGGGTGGTCGGGACCACCCTTAAAGTAATCGTCCAGACCATTTCAACATTCTTGATTTAATACAATCAAATCATAGCCATTAACGAGTATATCAACAACACGTCGTCACTTTTTGTATCCAGTCATCCGTTTTTAAATAATCCGCAATCAAAATCTGCAAATTCCCCGATTTTTCAAAACGCTCTCAAGGTTTGCAGACGCTCAGGCTCAGGCTCGGTGACGTACCATCAGGGAGGCTCATCTTCCCACGCTGATCAGAGAGGCACGTAAACACAGAGATAAATATAGTACTTGAAGATATTTGGGTGTTTCTGATAGATTTTTTTTGCTATATGCCACATGCATGCATCCTTTATGGGTGCAGCAAGACAGCTGTGCCTTTCGAGAAAAGTTTGCACATGGAAAGGAGTGGCGTGTGTAGGGTGATACACGCCTATAGTGTGTTGGGGCGAGCAGTTGTGTTGAGAAACGGCGCCCCCCCGATATTAGACAGGGACGCCAGGACTGGCAGCAGCGGTGGACCACCACGACTGTGAGGCTTTGCCTCTTAACAAGACCAAGTAAACCAGTTGTGGAGTGGGCGTGCCCTGTGGTGAGAGACCCTGTGGTGGTGTGGCTGTCACACTTTCTACCTTCCCGCCCGCATATTTTCCAACTCTATGCTGTAGTTAATGCTAGTATGTGGTTTCCGAGTAATGACGTTTGACTGTAGCTCTAAAACTAACCATAGGATTTTCTCGAAAGTACCTTCATTGTGATTCCCACACACACATGGTTTAACCTTATTTACCAATCCATGTTTTGGAGAAGTGCCAGGTCCTCCTGCTGAACCTCAGGCTCTGCTAGCACCTGTTCATCCACCTCGTACTCGGGCTCAAACATAGGATTCCATGACAATCTGAGGTTCGTTTTCCTCATAGTATACGCGACCAGCGTCATTTCTTTCGGTGTCAGATTGAGCATTGTTCTCTAGATTTGTCACAGCGACAGATTCACTGTCTGACACCGAAGTACAATCGCTCATCATAACATTTGCCGACAGGTGTCAGACAGAGTGTCTGCGGGCGTCCCTGTTCTGACGTCATCAATAACAGTCGTAGCCCTGTTGGAGGGGAGATTTTTTTTTTCGCGCGCTTTTTACAAAAGTCTTGTTTTTACGGAAATAAGGCCTGGAAATCAATTATTTTTGGTGGATTAGGTGTTTTGAATGTACATTCAACATAATTCGGCAAAAAAAATTAGGTTCTGGATGATTACTTTAACTCCCTAGAGGAGTGAAATTTGAAGCGACAAGACATCAACAAACATGCGCAGTAAAATAAAATTTGTATCACCATATTTAATGTTTATTGTGTATTATAGAGCCATTTCATGCTTGCAGGTTTGAAATGTGATGTGTTTAATGCATCATTGACTCCATATATATCATATTTAACATACAATACCTATACTTGTAAAAAATTCATATTAGGGCAAACCTAATAAAATATTAAATATATATATATCGGTCGACTTCTTGAATCAAAACGTATAGTACTGTTCATCATACAAGTTTGGCTGCTATAATGATGCTTTGGTGGTGGTATCAAATGTCTGACGTACACACACACACACACACACACAAGTAAGGATATTATATAGCTATACTATCCTTGCACACAAGTGTCACGTGCGTCAGAGTGAGGTGTTAGCCCCTCAGTGTGTCTTGTCTGACCTTAAGAGCGTACGCGCAGTTCTAGTCCACTATAACAGAGTACCGCCGGATACGGCATGGCCACGGATACGGCAGGCCTCGGTACGGCGGCGGCAAGTGCTCCATAGATGCTAATTTCGGGCACACCGGACTCGAACCTAGGATCAGCGCATCATTGTATACCCTGGGTACGTCTCTGTAGTATTCAGCGGGAGTATATTACGTTGAAAGGCTAATATGGTGGCAATGTATACAGTCTGGCGGCATTTGAAGTGTCTCTTTAAATGTATTTTTCGGGCTCCCTGACAGCTGAGAGCAAGATGATTGGCTAGATAAGGCCGCGTCATGCGAGGCGCTACTCTGTGATTGGTCATGCGAGGCGCTACTCTGTGATTGGTCAGCAGAATTTCCCCACACATACCCCTAGAATATCCCTAATATTCCCCACCCAGAGAAGACCGATAACCGTACGGGAGTGACGGCTCGGTACGAGCATCAACCTCAGCCCATCCTCGCAAGGTTATTGTAGCCATACACTCATAAGTTGTCCCCTACGAGGGATTTTCGAGCATCCCTGTCCAGGTTGATAAGGATATATTAGCAATGAGCACCTAACTGTGATGAGTCCGGTGGTGACCAGCCTCGACAAATTCCAAATGGAGAGAGAGACCTACATGGGAGTCCTGCTTCCTATCCTATCTGTACTCTGGGACAGCCGTCGGACATTAAAGAATAAACCATTCAAATATCCCCGGTATTTGTTGGAGTACCTCCTTGAGAACCCTAATAGTGATAAGAGACCCAAGGGTTTCAAGGCCAGGTTCCTCTCCCTATTTGATCAAATGGAAATTGTGTTGCCCACAGCAATCCATCCCCTC
>JACEEZ010002154.1:202488-206646 GCA_016584305.1 Chionoecetes opilio
CAAAGGGGCGTGCGTTCTGATCGAGCAGCTTCTTGGCCGGGACCTCCTTCATCTGGGATGTCGTCATCATGTCATGGTGCTCGTCCTGGCTGCTGCCTTCGAGGAATGCATGGGCGCTTCGTCTGGCCCGGAAGCTCTCTTATACAAGCGCTTCCAGCAGGGATGGAAGTTCATCGATCGATCCAAGTACGAAGACTCCACCACGGACGAACGAGCACAGGCGATGGCCTCTGACATCAAGGAGACAATGTTGGACAGGCTGTCGTCGGCCCTGATGAACTCCCAGCCAAGAGATGAGTACCGGGAACTGATCGAGTTGACGATGCTGTTCCTCGGTTCTCCCCCCTCTCGAGGAATCCATTTCTCTGCTCCTGGAGCAATGCACCAGGCCCGCTGGATGTCGAAGGCCATCTACGCATTGAAAATATGGATGTTCCGCGCCCAGTTCCGACTCATGCCCAGAGAGGAGAAGGGGCTACAGAAGATGTGGGTATTCTTAGCCAGGATATGCACGAAGGCCTGGAACAATGCTCCAGTGGCAGCGCGTGCACCTCGGAAAGACCTGGACCTCCTGCAGTCCCTGGTCAAGTACAAGAGCGTCGATGCGCGACTGGCAAAGGTGACATCACGAAAGTTCTCCACTCATCTTTGGTATCTGAGCGAAGAGCTCGTCGGGTTGGCCTTGTTTGACGACGCTCTTCCCTCAGACGTCAAAGACCTGATGGTCGCGGCGATGCAGGAAGATGGAGAAGAGGACCCCCCGAAGCGAGCCACGGTAACCCTGGAGACAGTCAAGTTTATGACTCTCGTAAGCTTCACAACGAAGGCGACAAAGAATATGTTGAAGAAGCTCCATCTCCAGGACGACTTCCTCAAGCGCCCGGCTGCCGACTGGTAAAGCGATGAGTCATTCCATGCCGCTCAGGTTGCCGTCAAGCATTTGGCGGTAGTAAACGATCACGCTGAGCGAGGAGTCGCCCTGGTCCAGGCCTACTCAGGACAACTCACCAAGGACGAGGAACAGCTTGGGTACCTCCTCCAAGTCGTCGAGGAGCACCGTCGGCGTCTCCCCAATGCCCTCAAGTGGACTATAATGGGGCAACAATGAGTGGCTGGTCACCATGATACCCCTGCGTGAAGCAGCTAATACCCATAATGCATCTTGATATGGGGGGGACCCCTGCATAATGCAAATAGATTATAGAGGGGAGTGATGAGTCATCAACAGTAGAGGGGGGGAACTTTGAGGTCATTGGGCGACCTGTAAATATTAACCAATTTGAACAATATTTGACATGGCTTATTTTTGGACCATATGGAGCCCTTTGGCGGGCCCTCCCAATAGTTTTTCATAACTAACAATTTTACTCTATAGATAAGGACCATATATCAGGACCCTAATATATATATATATATATATATATATATATATATATATATATATATATATATATATATATATATATATATATATATATATATATATATATATACATATATATATATATATATATATATATATATATATATATAATATATATATATATATAAATATATATATATATATATATATAAATATATATATAAAACTATTTTTTCTGTCTTAATATAACAAGACTTTCTTTCTCGCACTGTCTTAATTTAACACGATTTTTTTTCTCACACTGTCTTAATATAACAAGATTTTTTTTCTTACACTGTTTTGATATAACAATATATATATATATATAATATATATATATATATATAATATATATATATATATATATATATATGTATATATATATATATATATATATATATAATGTATATATATATATATATATATATATATATATATATATATATATATATATATATATATATATATATATATATATATATATATATATAACTTATTATATTAAGACTGTGAAAAAAAAATATATATCATGTTATATATATGCTGAAAAAATATATATCATGTTATATATAAAACAGTGTGATTCTTTTTTCTTTTTTGTTATAGTAAAATAGTGTAAGAAAAAAAGTTATTTTAGGACAGTTTGAGAAAACAAAATATATATATCTTGTTATATTCAGATAGTGTGACGAAAAAAATATATATCATGTTATATTAAGACAGTGTGAGAGAAAATATATAGATCTTGTTATATTATGAGTGTGATAGAAAAATATATATATCATGTTATATTAAGACAGTGTGAAATGTTTTTTAAATATCTTGTTTTATTATGACAGTGTGAGCAAAAAAAATGTATCTTGTTATATTAAGGCAGTGTGAGAAAATAAGTATATATCTTGTTATATTAAGACAGTGAGAAAAATTATATATATATCTTGTCATATTAAGAGAGTGTGAAAAATAATATATATCTTGTTATATTAACAAGATATTTTTTTTTTCTCACACTCTTAAAGTAATCGTCCAGACCCATTTTTTCTTTGCATAATTATGTTGAATGTTCATTCAAAATACCTAATCCACAAAAATGTATTCATTTTCACGCCTTATTTCCCTAAAAACATGACTTTTGTAAAAAGCGCGGGGAAACAACAGCCACATTCCAGCCGTGGCGCGAAACTTGCTGGCGACGTCACACTAGTGAGCCTCCCAGCCCCGCCCGACACAGACACACGGAGACTCTGAGAAAAATGTATTACTTGGGGAATTTTGGGTGCTTCTGGTATATTATTTGTGCGACACGGCACATACTTGCATCCTGCATGGGCACGGCAAGAAAGCCGTGCCATTCCCGAGAGCTTAGCACCCATTCACAACCCACACGGCGACGATATATGTGTGCAGACCCTTGGAGCGACGGGGAGCGGCTGGTAGTAGCCAGGGTACTGCAGCCGTCTCATCTCGGTGGCCTTGCACCTACCCGCCGCTCCCCGCCGCTTGCCGCCGCTGCACACATCTGCACACATATATCGTCGCCCCACAGTTTGCAAATGGGTGCTAATCTCTCGGTAAAGGCACAGCCCCCACGCTGCACCCACACAGGATGCAAGTACATGCCACATCGCACAAAAAATATATCAGAAACACCCAAATTCCCCAAATACTACATTTTTCTCAGAGTCTCCGCGCATATGTATCAGGCGGTGCTGGGAGGCTCCCTGTTGTGACGTCGCCGACCCATGGTGCGTCGTCTGCTGATAAACAGTTGTGTTTTGAGAGCACGGGGAATTTACAGATTTTGAATGCGGATTATTTAAAAACGGGTGACTGGATGCAAAATGTGACAACATATTGTTGATATACTCGATCATGGCTATATTTTGACTGCATTAAATCAGGAATGATGAAATGGTCTGGACGATTACTTTAATATAACACGATTATATATTTTTTCTCACACTGTCTTAATATAACAGGATAAAAATAAATGATCACACTGTCTTAATATAACATAATATATATTTTTCTCACACTCTTAATTTAACAAGATATATACTTTTTTCTATCCCACTCTTAATAAAAAAAAAAAATATGCACTCTTAATATAACATGATATATATACTTTTCTCACACTGTCTTAATATAACAAGATATATATTTTTTTTATTGCACTCTTAATATAACAAGACATTTTTTTCTATTACACTCCTAGTGACCAAGATAAAAAAAAATTATCACACTGACAGTGTGAGAAAATATATATATATATATATATATATATCTTGTTATATTAAGACTGTTAGAAAAAAGTATATATCATGTTATATTAAGACAGTGTAAAGAAAAAAAATATATATCTGGTTATATTAAGGCAGTGTGAGAAAAAATATATATATAATATGTTGCTATATGAAGACACTAAGGAAATTTTTTTATTATTATATTAAGACAGTGTGAGAAAAAATATATATATTTTGTTATATTAAGAGTTTGATAGAAAAATATTTATATCTTTTTATATTACGACAGTGCAAAAATAAATGTATCTCTTGTTATACAGGGTGTAACACGAGTTTCTGCAAATATAGATACTGGTGAAAGAACATGTAATTCTAAGCACAAAATATTCTATAACCATATGCTTTTTGAAGCTTCCCTTAGACGTGAGATGAAGTTAGAAAAATTAGCGCGGCCAGTAATTTCACCATGGCAGGCGGTTGCCGCTTTTAGGCTATTATGGAGCATTAATTATC
>JACEEZ010002155.1:12950-40389 GCA_016584305.1 Chionoecetes opilio
CGTTTATTGGGTATTGTTGTTAGGTCACATGTGTGCACGCGGCTTGTGCATAATTATGGCATTTCTAGTTAGCTTTGATCGGGATATGAATTTGGAGTGCACAATGGTGTAAGTAGATTTGGTTATTATGACGAGTGACAACATGCATACATTTATATAACCATGCTTACAGGTCCTCCTTGAACAACTGAAAGTGAGGACATCGAGCTCTTGGAAAGTTTTACATACCTTGGTAGCGCAGTCCGTAATGACGGCAAGTCACGTCAAGAAGTCTTACGGCGGTTTGGCATAGCCACGGTGTTATGGACTCGCTCAGCACGAGTATTTGCGTTGGCGGTACTTGCGCAGAAGACAATGATCCGGATCTTCAATTCGCTTGTGATCCCTGTTTTGCTCGATGGATGTGAGACAGGGACACTAAATAGTGACTATTTGAAGAGGCGAATCGATGCCTTTGGTTAAGTGTCTTGGTTATATGAGCATGTGGCACGTTACCCTGAAGCCGATCATTCCCACCGGGTTGTATCTGTAAGAGACAATCGTGAGTGGAGGAGGCCAAGGGGGTGAACACAAGGCTCGTGGATGGGGCAAGTTAATGTTTCCTGTCGAGAGTTGCTTGGTATGTGAAGGGAGCCTGTATGGGGACTCGCGCGTGGCGATCTGCATGAGTGCCGTCGTAGGGTGGGCGAGGCGAAGCGCCCCCACCCCCGGGTGTATGCCCCCAATGATATATAATATATATATATATATATATATAATATATATATATATATATAATATATATACATTTACATTAATTTACATATATATATTATATATATATATATATATATTATATATATATAATATATATATATATATATATATATATATATATGTATATATATATATATTTCTTTTTTTTATTTTCTTTTTTTACATTTGTGCCTATAGCGCCTTTAGGCAGTGGTGACCCAGGGCTCGGATGGTAGGCTCGGAGGTTCCCTTGAAGGCTGTGGATGGTTGGCCCTCGCCCGTGGTGGCGCAGGCAGGATTTTTATAGTGACGCCTGTGATTAGAGGCTCATGCCGCCCCCCTGTGTCCTCCGATGCACTCGCAATCGAAGGTAGAGTTGATGGACAGGGCATGTGGGTGTTCTTAGGCCGACGGTGCAGAAAGGTTTTGGGTTTCTTCGGGGATCGAACTCGGGTCACCGAGAATGCCAGTCGGAGACGCTAACCACTCCGCTACCCCCTCCCCATATATCATATATAGATAGATAGATTGATATATATATATATATATATATATATATATATATATATTATAGAGAGAGAGAGAGAGAGAGAGAGAGAGAGAGAGAGAGAGAGAGAGAGAGAGAGAGAGAGAGAAGAGAGACGAGAGAGAGAGAGAGGGAGAGAGAGAGAGAGAGAGAGAGAGAGGAGAGAGGGGGGGGGGGAAGAGAGAGAGAGATTTATACACACAACCCTCAGCTATCGCGCCTAATTGTTACCTCTATAGACGGGCTATATCCGAAATCGCGAAACCCAAACGATATAACTTGTGGTAATAATACAATTTGGTGCAATGATTACTAAAATGACCACTTTCGTACCACCTTTTTATATTTTTACTATTTTTCCAAAATATAAATATATGTTACATTAAATCAGGAACCATATAAATAACACATTTTATAACATTGTATGGTTATAATGGATTGGAATGCGGTCGCTACCGCCGTTATAACTTACGTTTTCTGTATTGTGTTTGCTCAGTATACGGTGCAATATTTATCTACTTCAATATTAATCTACTTATACGCATATTAAAGTAATTATATAGTTGTCTAATCGTGCATACAAACACACTCTCCCCGTCCAGAGGCCCTTCACCCTTTAGGAGGTTAGATTAAGGTTCTGTTAGGTCAGTGGTTCTCAACCTGGGGATACAACAATAATTAAGGGGGCTAATGGCGGGCTATTTAAAATTGTACGTTTCCAAATAATGTTGGGAATCTGAATTAAAGAAAACATGCATATGTTACTTATTCTTACTTGGTAGGTTTGTTTTATTATTTCTTATTGTCCCTTTAAATATCCTAATTTTGCCAAAACACATTATGGAAGTATTGCCATAAACCAGATGTACTATATGTATAATGATTTTTATATTTTTACATTATCCAAAAATGTATTGAAATAATCGACCGGACGGTCCCCTGAGGTTGAAGCATCATACTTGATCTCAAGAATGGTTCTACTGCCAAAGATCTGTATGAAGAGAAATCTCTGACTGTATTCTGGTGTTTAATGCCGGTCGGATTTAAAAGTTAGCGAGATTGCACTTAGTCATCCTGCTTTTTTCAACTACTTATTTATGCAAATCAGGTTGATCCACCCTTCTACATATAAATAGTAAAAGCCGGAACGACTGGATGTGGAACCGGACATGAAATGTGCATTGTCAGTGACACAAACATGGATCAGTCACCTAACTAAGAGGAAACAATGTCACCCTTCCCATTGAGTTGTGACAAAATATCCAGAGGCCATATGAACTTCTTCCCAACCAAATTAAAGTTTATTATGAGGCTAGTCTATTAGTAACTATATTTTAGTGACGTCAATGATGTAAAGCATAAGTCTATATGAATATGTGACAATGATGATTGTCAACCTTGAAATAGAATAAGGGTATTCTCTTCATAAGCATATTATTTTTCAACTATATTTGTGCGGGGGCTCGGGAGAAAAAATGCAGGGGGCCACGATGATGTTGAAAATTCATCAATGAGGAAACCGAGTAAAAAAGTTGAGAACCACTGGGCTAGGTTAATATTCTCGCTCGGGGGTCGAGGGGGGCGGAACCCCATTTTTAGGAGGTTATAATAATGAGGTTAGGTTTGGTTAGGCTAATAATCCTCCCGGCAGGGCGGGGCAGAGTTAGTCCGTCAGGTGAACCCCCATTTTTAGCCAACCGGTACACTCAAGATGGCAAAGACTCATTGGTATCATGGAAAGCTATGGTATTCAGGAACTCATTTTGCCCTGGTAGCAGTCTGGATTTAGCAGCTTTCATATTTGTATCGCCTATTGAACAGACCACCTATTGGCGAACAAATCCCGCCAAATGCGGTAATACCTGTAAGGGGTACATTCATGTTAGGACTGCATGTCATGGTTCTACAGAGGTATGCCAAGTGCCATTTGTTTTTTTAGCTTTATTTATGTTCATATACTGCCATTGTAGTAACAAGTTTGGTCAAATCAAAAGATTTTGTACTTTTTGAGCCCAAATCTTATAATGCCGATAATATACGCATTGCTATATCTTTGCAATCAGATAAGTTATTGATATTTATAAGTATTGTTTTCATATTCAATACCTCCATATTCAGACAGAGGGATCATATAGTAGCCATTATTAGTCAGTATATAATTATGACGTATAGTATAGGTGACCATGGTGACACATATATACCAAATAAGATTGCAAAAACTGACTGTATTCTAGTCAGATCTCACGATAAGCTGAGTTGATATCTTGAATGCTTACAATTTAGGAGGTTTGAATGAATGAACTAAACACCATCTTTTAGTTGAATATTTAATTGTTTCATTGCACTAGACACTTCAATCCAGAAACAGTATTAAAATGTACAAACAGTCTACGTAATGTTCTCAGTAATTCTTGTCATTTGCTTTACTTTTAGAGTTATTCAAAGTCAAGTTCTTCCCTTTCAACATCATCGTCTATCACTTGTGGGTCATCGTCTTCATCATCCTGTGGCTGGTTGTCACAGTTTCTCAACTTACATAGTTCGGAGCACTTCATGTTATTAACCATGCACGTACTTGTGGGAGGCGACATGACCTTGAACAGTTGCAGGCCAGAGTTCCAATACAGAATCGGGTGCGGGAGCGCCATCCAGCCAGTCAATTTTCAATTCCTCTTTGCCATCTGTTGTTTCAACTTTCCAACCTCGACCTCTAGGTGATGGTACTTCTGGGTAAGCTTCCGGACTTCTTCGCCAAACACCAGCCTGGTAGTGGCTCTACATGCATGTTTATGAAGGGCGTCTGCACATGTGGAAACTGGTGCGGTTCAACACAGCCTTTCTTACTACTGAAAGATGATACCGCAGTTCATTTACTTTACGAACGCTCGTTTTGGTTGCATACATTTGGACATGTAAATGCCTCCAGCTTGTTGAGAAGTGATTCTGAGACATCCACATAGCTCCAAGATCTGCGAATGTGGACTGAAGCTCTGCGTCCTGCTTTAGCAGCTTGAGAGAAGCTATCTTTCCTCGGCCTGCAAGGGAGCTCACGCTGTCACATCCAGTGTATGCATGCATCCCAAGTAAAGCTTTGCATACTGATGGTCCTAGTGTAGTGGACACTTTCTGTACATCTATGTAAGATACTCTGGCCAGAGTTCCACACTTGAGATACAGGTGTGTATCTATGTCGTCACAGAATGCAAGTGCCAACAAAAACACATCTTATCATCAGCTACAAGTACAACTTAATCAAATCCTGCACCTGCTGCATGTGCAGAGTGCAAGATAAGGCGGGTGTCTGCCTCCTCTTGTTTTTTAACACAGTTCTGGTACAAGGACACAGCCTTCATCATGCAGAATTTTGTAGCAGTTTTCCCCGCATGTGACGTACAAACTTTTGTTTCCAAGTCGTTCGGTGTACTTTACTTGTTTCCATTCTTGTATGAGAAAGTGAATGAAACTAGTCTTGTTTGGTGAAGCAGAAAGAAATTTTGCCATTGTACAGCCGTTTGTTTTGCAGTGATGTTTTTCAGCTGAATCACACCTACATTGGATCCTCGGATTCCTCTCTCAACATCCTTGATCGATTCTTCCTTGTACACATCGAACACAATGTCAACACGGGATGCATGTGATGCCTCATTGAGAGCTTTCGCGAAAACCAGAGAGACCTATCACCAAATAGAGACCTATAGAGAGGCATATCACCAAAGGTCTTGTGTTCACCTTTCACTTTGTGTACCAAGGCCATCCAATCTATGAGACACGCAGAATGAGGCTGAATGTCTTCTGCAGGTCCTACATTCTTCTTCAGTTCCTTTGCAAGAGATGACTTGCTGGTTTTCCTTGGTACACCATCGGCAGTGGCTAAAGCCCAAGGGAGAGGGCCAAGTGGATGCTTCAAAACCTCACGCATATCGAGTTGTCGTGTCTGAGCCATCATCAGCATATTGCCAAATAAGGCAGTAGTCGTTCGTAGAATGAGTTCCTTGCCATTTTCCAGACTTTACTTTTACTTTGATACTGACTAATATTTCCTGGCAAAGTTTTAGTATTTTTTTCTAATGGAGATAGCTACATTGTTATCAAGGGAAACAGTGACCCTTGGATTAGTGATGAAAATTAGGATTTAGTGCTGAAAGTTACACACAAAAACTTTTAACGGTTTTACAAAATAAGAAATCTGCATATGAAAAAAACACCAATTTTTGGCCAGGAAAATTTAGTCCAGTGTCTCAGAAATTATCCGCGCATTCCTCGTCCAATTTCACTATAAATTTCTTGACCTAAATGTAACATCGTGTTACCTAAGGAGGGGAAATATTTGGGAAAAGAAACCACATGAAAGCCACACTTCAAATTAGTTCATGAATGCAAGATATAGACTGAAATATTTGTAATTATTTTCTCAATTTTATGAGACAATGAAACAAAATATAGGGAAAAAATGCAACCTGACATGATGACCCATATCTCCACGCTAAGTTAACTCTGTTGTTGCATACATTCAAACTGACATGTTGACATGTTGTATACATTCAAACTGGTGAGTCTCAACATGATAGAGACCTGGGTGTAATGTCAAACCTGAAAATGTAATCAAATTGTCGGCCTTGAGATAACACTTTGAGAGAAGTGAAAAATGAACAAAACTCACCTTGCCAGCTTTCCAGGAACGATCTTTAGGAATTTTGCCATTTGGAGCAAGAAGGACCATCACAGCAGCTGTGACACTTGACACCCCAAATGGAGGTGATCCAAATGACTTTCAGCTCTGTTAGATTTGCCTGAAAAGTCAATGTGTGATGAAAACACGAGGCTTAAAAACAAAGAGAACTGCTGTTTTTCCTGAATCGTAAGAATTTTTGTCTCCTAAAATTGCGCTCAAAGGTATATATTGTCTTGGCACCATAATGTCAAGTTAAAAGCAAGAATTTTGCCAACCCTTATGAATCGTCTTATGACTGGTTGACCCACTAACGAACAAGCACAGACACTAAAAAAACTGCAGACATATACCATATATAATGGCATATAAGACACATGGGCTTTTTAGACGCACAACCATTTTAGTGGGGCATATTTAGCTATTATTAAATTTTCATTCATTTAACGTTTATTAACCCTTTCACAATGAGGCATAAAAGGAGCGTGGCACCTGTGCTGCATGTTTCGAAATTACAGCATTTGAATATATATTAAATATGTCATGCACATGAATACATGACATATGTTTTCCTGATTAAGAAGTATATATAAAACTAGGTTTAAGTAATCAATTCATTAGTGAAAATTTATTATAAAGTAGTAAAATGGAAGGTCCCAGATGCATGACTTGCTTTCCCGGGCCCAGTCGTAGGCATCCGGATGTTGCTTGCCTTCATGCATTGTCTTTTAGTCTACTAGCCAGCTGGTGAACTAGAAATGTTGAGAACGGTAAGGTTTTATGCTTCAAATGCAATGTACACATCCAAAGGATGCGGGAAACTGCCGGATGCTGATTTGCATATGTTGAGCAATTTGCATAATTTACCTAATTAGAAATATTTCGTATTATCTTCCTTATGAAACGCGCGCCTATATAATTCCTATGGGTGTCTAAACCCAAGTTTTAAGTTCTCAATGATGTAAAATTGCAAGATGCTACTATGACATATATTTTTTCTTCCATAAATTGCCTAAATTAGCAATATTAATTAGGTATGTCACGAAATTACGAATATATTCCCTATTTGACAAATATATGTTTTAAATCAAAGCAAAATCTGTTTGAATATAATATTCTAAATCAACATATTATTGTTCTTTAAATCAACATTAGCACTGCGCACAATGGAGTTGTCGTGGAAATGGTCTGACTGGAGAGAGTCAATACGTGTCTTCCTCTTCATGGTCATGTCCTTTCCCCTCCATGTCCTCGTCTTCTTCATATCCCTCCCTTTTCGTTCCCTCGTCATCAACCCTTTTGTGTTAGGGCTTGAAGCATTCCCCCCTCCTTCACACAAGCAGTAGTAGGTGTATAATAGTCCATTTCCCACACAACTGCACCTCCCCCTGCATGCCTTCCCCTCGGCTTGGTAGTTGCAGCTGATAACGTCCATTAGCTGTTCAGGTGCTACATATGGGATCCCTGGACAGCATTGGCATCATTTCGTTGTTAGCATCAACTTCCCAACCGTAGTCGGTAATTTCGACAGCAGGAAGGCTAGCCTTGGCTGCAGCCTTCCACAGCATGATCTGCAGATGTGCTCCCCGTATGTGGAGGACCAGGTTATTTTTGTTTGGGGGGATGAACTTCAATGGTGGTGGGTTTTTACGCTTGCAAAATTTTTTATGCCTAGCACCATTCATGGAAGCGCATTTATTCTGCCCATAGAGGCCCAGAAAAAATGCTGTACCAGTTTCCATCGGGCCATACGGGTTGCATCCTCTTCTCCTAGAACTGTGTCACATCCAGGGATGTCATTCTGGAAGGCACTTTGAGAGCTAAACCCTTTTTCCCATCCCATTTGGGTACGACACTGTGTCACACCCAGATAGAGCATGCATACCAAAATACATACAATAATCGTCTGGTCAACTACAGATTAGGACCTATGTAAATTTTTTTCGAATTATATGGGGAATTATATAGGTGGTTTTTTAGGAAGATAATCGAATATGCTAATTAGGTCAATTATGCAAATTGCTCAACATATGCAAATTAGCATCCGGCAGTTTTTTTGCATCCTTAGGATGCGTACATTACATTTCAGCATAAACCTTTACTGTACTTAACATTTCCAGGTTCACTATAGGGCATATACGGACGGCTAGTAGACTATATATGTTTCAGTCTCAATAAATGTCCTCAAGATCATCAGAACCATGGAATCTAGCATGTCAACATAATACATGGCGCCTCTGGCACTTCTCTGGCAGCACATTGTTGTATATTCCTTATCAACCTTATGCGAAACATTGATATGAGAAGAAAAAAAATATATGGATGCATGGGCTGAAACAATGACTGAGATGCTAATAGTGACTTCTCTTTGGTTACATTCTAAAACAGAGAGTAGGGAAGTTTTTGAAACTAGCTGACCTGTACACGGGACACCACAGCAAGGGACAAAAACTGTCAACCCTCTTCGGTCTCAGAAACAAATTTGAATAAAATAAACTCATAGTAAAAAAAAAAAAAAAATTGAACAAAAATCTCCTAACCTCTAGCAGAAAACATGATTGCATATAAAAGGAACCTACCAGTACAGGTGTACATACATAAGAAATCAAAACGATGAAGAGGTCATTTACAATGAAAATATCCTACATAATTAAAATAGTAAAACATTACATGGAAAAAAAGAGGCAGAATACAGGGTAGATCATGTCTCACCAATTTTTTTGGTTTTTATGGGAAAGGTTTATGAGGCAACAGATGATGATGAAGATTATGATATTGTATGGAAATGGAATTTACTTTATTAAGGCATTCGACAAGGTACCGCATGAGTGACTCTTATATAAAGTTAAGGCACATGGAATAGATGGGATATTGTTATAGATATATATTGATAAAATTGTTATAGATGTTTCTTCGTTGGATTATATCTTAGCTAAGTGATAGGAAAACAAATGGTTACTATTAATGGTTATAAATCAGAATGGGGGCAGGTAACAAGTAAGGTTCCACAGGGGTCTGTCTTGGGGCCATACTATTTTTTATTTACATCAATGACTTAGAAAGAGGGATTAGCAGTGATATCAGAAAGTTTGCTGATGATACAAAAATAGGCAGGATTATTAGATCACAGTCTGATGAAAACGTTTGCAGGGGGGACTTAGATAAGTTTAAACGAGTGGGTAGTCAGATGGCAGATGAAATTTAATATTGACAAGTGTAGCGTAATCAATGTTGGTAGAGAAATCCTGGTAATAGGTACTCTATAAAGCAATGTATCACTGAAAATATAGAAGGGGAGAAAGATTTGGGGGTCCGGGTAAGCTCAGACATCATTCCTAGAAAACAATGTTTGAGTTGTAAATCGTGCTGATAGGGTTTTATGATTCATTGCCAAGTGTGTTAAAAGTAGAAGTGCTGAGGTTTTTCTAAAACCTTACATGGCTCTAGTCAGACCTCACCTAGAGTATGCGGTACAGTTTTGGTCCCCCTTTACAGGATGGATATAGCTATTTTGAATCAGTCCAGAGAGGGATGACTAATATAAAATGATACAGAGGGTGCGTAAATTTGGTTATGAGAGGAGATTGAAACTAATCAATTTACACTCACTTGAGAGGCGTAGAGTAAGGGGCGATCTAATTACATTTTTAAATGGTTAAAGGTATGCAATACAGGGCGATATATGAAAAGTTCTTACGGCTAGTAAACAGGGTAAAACAAAAAGTAACGGATTCACACTGGTAAATCGAAATTTAAAAATGAAATGGGGAGAAATGGTTCACAAACAGGGTGGTAAATGATTGGAATACACTCACGAAACCCCTTGTAGCATCCTTATTTTCTTATGTTCTTATGTAAACACTTTTTTAATAATATGTTCATGAGCTCCAAACAACATTTTTGTGAGCACCAATATATGTCTTAAGACAATTCTGAGAACATCAGCATTGTAATGCTGGGTGTTCTCTGCCGTGTTTTACATAGTACTGTTCAGGCTCCCAGTTTCATGTCTTTAAAGTAAACATAATGTTTTTGTTATTATTTTAAAAATTTAAAATTTTAATGTTTTTTTCTTTAAATATTTTTGGGGAAAATCAAAGCTGCGATGTGACTGAAGATCTGCGTCTGCTTTCAGAAGCTGAGAGAAGTATCTTCCTCGGCAGCAAAGGGAGCTCACGCTGTTCACACCAGTGTATGAATGCATCCCAAGTAAAGCGGGATGCATGCATCATACCGATGGTCCTAGTGTAGTGGACACTTTCTGCTACATTATGTAAGATACCCTGCCAAGTTCCACACTTGAGATAAGGTGTGTATCTATTGTCGTCACAGAATGCAAGTGTCAACAAAAACACATCTGTATCATCAGCACAAGTACAACTGAATCAAATCCGCACCTGCTGCATGGCAGAGTGCAAGATACGCGGGTGTCTGCCTTCCTCTTGTGTTGAACATAGTTCTGGAAAGGACACAGCTTCATCATGCAGAATTTTGTAGCAGTTTCCCCGCATGTGACGTACAAACTTTTGGGCCGAGGCGTTCGGTGTACTTGCTTGTTTCATCTTGCTCGCGAAAGTGAATGAAAATGGTTTGTTGGTGAAGCAGAATTTTTTTTTTGCCTTGTACAAGAGTTGTTTTGCAGTGATGTTTTTCAGCTGAATCACACCGACATGATCCTCGGTATTCCCTCTCAACATCCTTGATCGATTCTGCCTTCTCACACACACCCAAGACCACCACAAATGTCAACCGGGATGACTCTCGTAGAGCATGCCATAGCATGAGAGCTTTCGCGAGAACCAGAGAGCACACAATATCTACACCACACAAAGGTCTTGAGTTCACCTTTCACTTTGTGTACCAAGGCCATTCCCATCTATGAGACACGCAGAATAAGGCTGAATGTCTTCTGCAGGTCTACATTCGTCTTCAGTTCCTTCGCAAGAGACCCGACAAATTGCGGTTTTTCCTGGTACACACACACCCTCGGCAGTGCTAAAGCCCAAGGGAGAGGCGCCAGTGGATGCTCCAAAAAAAAAAAAAAAAAAAACAAAAAAAAAAAACCCTCACGCATATCGAGTGTCGTGTTGAGCCATCATCAGCATATGCCAAATAAGGCAGTAGCGTTCGTAGAATGAGGTTCCTTGCCAGTCCAGACTTTACATGCGTTTTCTTGTGCATCCGCGAATGTCTTCAGCGCAACTTGGGATGCCGTCATGACATTTTCTGCTGGGGGGATCAGTTGTCAAGGCGATTTGTCTGGAAGTTGAATAGGTGATTCACCACGAGCCTTGGCTGATGCCAAATCATGTGCAATTTCAGTTGAACTACAGTGGCATTGGAAATATTGAGCAGGTCTTGGGATCACTGAATGGATTGACTAGGTCTTCTGATGACCATCCACTATGGCAGATACTGCTGCTCAAGATTTTCAAGATCTTATCTGGTGCATCTGGATTTTGAGCTCAAAAGTACAAAATCTTTTGATTTGACCAAATTGTTGCTACAATTGGCAGTATAGAACATTAATAAGCAAAAAAGAAAAAGGCACTTGCATACCCTATAGAATCATGACATGCAGTTCTAACATGAATGTACCCCTTACGGTTTTACCCGCATTTGGCGCGATTTGTTTGCGGATAGGTTGTCTGTTCAATAGGCGATAAAAATTGAAAGCTGTACTTAAATCCAGACTTACCAGGGCCAAAATGAGTTCCTGAATAATTTACCTTTCAATGAGACCAATGAGACTTTGCCATCTTTTGGTACCGACCCGACCCTATACTTGAGGACTAAATGACCAAATATTAGTCCTTCATAAGTAGTACACGATATAAGGCTGGGTTTTTATAAATTCACATAAATACGGTCTAGAAAAGTGTAACATTGGGGTCTTCGGTTGTACGGTGGAATATCAAAGTGGGAAGAAGCATGGATTTTTGAGTAAAATATGAATTGATCTGTGTTTCTTCTAATGCTTAGTACTGTATTATACATTTGTTATGACAAATTTATAATATGCATTATATATTTCAGGTGAATCACGACGGTCTTTGGAGGTTTCAGGACAGGATTAGGCCACAGCATGATACAAGTATCATCCAGAGGTTTGTGTGCCATATATGCCACCTCAGGAAAAGTACCTCAAAACCCACAACTGGAAGAGTGGCAGCAAGTGCAAGTAGTTTCAGCAGTATGTGGATTTCCAATGTGTTTAGGAGCTAGGCTGGGAAGCTTTATTCTTCAAAAACCTGCAAATCGGGGTCGGATTATTATGACTATAAAACCCATCCCACAGCATCCTCATGCTCAGCCTTGGTTGATGCCAATTACCAGTTTGTGTATGCTGATGTTGGAGCACAAGGTAGAGCTAGTGATGCAGGTGTATGGGAGATGTCTAAATCAGAAAGAACTGGAAGAAAAAAGGCTTCAGGTGCCTGAGATGCATGATTGCATATTCAGATATGCAATCTCCATATGTAATTGTTGAGATGATGTTTTCCGCTGAAGACTTACTTATGAAACCATACCAGGAAAGAATGGCAACACTATCAGAATATTCAACTTAAAGGTGTCTCGTGCAAGGCGAGTCGCTGCAAATGCTTCGGAGTATGGGCTGCTAAAATTCAGAGTATTTCAGTCACCAATCAACTCCAACCGACTATGTAAAAGAAAAAAAAATTCATCAGTGGCTCTTATCATTACACTGAGGAGTAATGTAAAGCATATGTGACTCCAGCCCTGCTGCAGAGGGAAGACATTGATAGGAGCCTACTAATTCCAAGGAGTGTGGGGAGGATGCACTCGTGGCTTTGAGAGCAGCAGGCTTGGTGGGCGTAATGAAAATGATGCAAAAAAGTGCGGACAATTTGAAAACCTATTTCTGAAACAATGGTCAAGTTCCCATGGCAGGAAGAGAATGCTCTGCACCACTAAGCCATGAGAAGGTAACACGCACCTACATCCACAGCAATCAAATCATCAAATCATTGGCAGGCATATGCAAGCGAGGGCGCGTGACATGACCAACGGGGGCCACCACGCGCGAGTCCACATGCATGTTCCCTTCCCATACCAAGCAACTCGACAGGAAACATCAACGTGAATCACCCGCCCAAACCTTGCTTCCAATTCTCCACTGCCAATAGTATGGCATGGAAACTTGTTGGGAAAGAATGTTTCCAAACTGTTTCAAAGGGTTCCCTAAATGTTTACTGTCCAAAACTTCAATAACGTTGTTTCAGAATGTCTGTTTATTAGAATATAAATAAAAGCTTGCTAAAATTATATAAACTTCCGTGAATTCCCTCCTTGTATCCCGCTTAGGCCGCAGAAGATCCCATAGTGGGACTCCGATGTACTGAGTCAAACGCTCTCTTTAAGGCTGCAAGCGCCCCTGTCGCAATCCACGTTGGCGGTTCCACCCGGGATGCGAAGCGCTAGGATAACATCTACAGCCATTGTGTAAAGGACCCAATTTTTTTAAGAGTGGGGTGAGAGTTTTGTTTGATGTGGATCACGTTGAATTGGGTAATGAAAATATCGAAAGTGTTGGTAAATTAAATTTAATAAATATGTTTTAATAATATAATAAACATATTTTAGTATTCCTACTGTACACCCTGATAGTGTTTGTTACATGTTGTAAGTTTCTGCAATTTGTGTTAAACAGTTTTTGCATTAAATTTACGTCTAAGTAATCAGTTATGGGGATTGCCCATTCATGCCTCGCACAGAGGTTACTGCAAGAAATTCGTGGTCAGTTTTGTATTCTTCCTTAGTTCATTCTTTTTTACGACTGTCTTACAGCACCAGTAATTTTATTAAACTATTTTCCAGTCCCTCACACTCTTTAATGGATATTTTAGATCTTATTAGAACTTTGAAATATCCAGCCAGTGATATGGAGGGAGAAATGTTTAAGGTGAGGGGGGTGATTTAATCACCTGGGGCTGGAAGAAGACAAGGATGCGGTGATGATACAGGTGAGTATCTAAAAAGAGGGATTGAGAGGGGGTAGTAGCAGGGAGAAGGATATAGAGGGCGTGCTGCATCTATAGTGGACAAATGTTTGTGGACTACGAAGGTGATATATAGATTAGTGGCTAAAGGTGATGGTAACATTCAATAAATGTTGAATCCAAAAATTCCAGCTCCTTAGGCGTGCCATCCAAATTAACTTTGCACGAGCATAGCTTGATTCAAGAGAGTGGCTGTAAGCTATGGGCCGCAGATCGCACAGGCAGAAAAGAAACTCCCATTGGGATTTCACTTGCCCACTGAACACTTCGGCGTATCGCAATCGTCCGGAGTCAGGATTCTGATAGTATCCGCAGCAGGTGGCAAACTTTTCATTTAAATCATCTGAAACAATGAGTTTTTTTTAGATCAAGACCCATACACTTATAAAAAATATGTCGGTAGTGCCCATAAAGCAAGTCACACTTTGGTGGATGAAACAATTTGTTTTGTGCGTTGCTGTGTTTTGAATTGAATTGCTAACCGTTTAATATAATAAGAGATATCTATCTATAAATATAAGCGAAAGTGTGGTTTTCGTGTGTGGTGTGTCCGCGATAGGTGCCGCCCCCTTGCACCCAATCCCATCATATGGCACAGTTTGGAACCAGCTCGGACCAGGGGCACAATTTTAAGCCCACTTATGAGATGATCCGATCATTTTTCTTTCTTTTTAGCAGCCTATTGAGCGAGCATTGTGAAACAAAAAAGTGGGTTGCGGAATTGAGGAAACCTGAGTAGGGGGTGGGTGAATGGGTGTGGGTGATGGGTAAGGTTGTGGGTGATTGGGTGCGTGGAAAGGGGTGGGGGGTGATCGGTGATGGGTGAAGGAATAGGGGAGGTGATGTAATGGGTGAGTGAAAGGGGTGGAGGGTGATGGCGTAAGGGTGAGGAATTGGTTGGGGGATGTGAATGGGTTGGCGTAAATACATACATTTAATCCATGATTCAGGAAAGCTAGAAGGGACATCTGGAGAGTCTGTTGTTTGGTGGCAGAAGTCACACCAAACCACAGGTGGTGGGCCGAAGGCCCACCAATAGCCCTCCGCAGGAGTAGCACAAAAAGTCCGACCGGAAGGCGGCTTACGGCTAGTAATATATAAAAGCAATACACCAGGTCTGTATATGCAGACGGGCACCTCATATAAAAAATAGATGTCCAACATTAGTGAGAGAGTCTTTTTCGAAATAAATACCATTTGTCTGTTAGGTATGTTACCTAACATCATTATCCGCCATAACTGCAGTGTGTTCTCATACTGGCCTTATATGTCGTTATGAGGAAATCAATGTTAGTTTAAAATGTGGCCGACACGCACGCCCCCCCCAGCCCCGACGTGAACATGACGATTCAAAGAAGAAGTTGTACGAAACAACTGTTGGTGTACAAAACAACTGTGTACGAAACTGACTGCAGTGCACTTGCACGAACTGGGTGCGTCAGTTAGTACACAGTTGTTTCGTACACAAAAAGTTCTTTGGACCCAAGAAGAAGTTGGGTACGAAACAACTTCTTGGTACGGTAAGAAACCACTTTTGGTAAAATCTTAAGAACACAAAAGGTCCACGTCTATCTTCTTATAGGCCAACAAGCTTGGGGATATGGTGGAAACCGGGGTTTTTGGGTGGGGAGCACCACATGAGGGAAATATGCCCCCCACAAAAAAATCAAACTAGGGATATTTCACTAGTGCATGAACTTATCGGGGAAATATTTCCCCCGATAAGTCTATGTAACTAAAGGGGAAATTCATTAGTTTTGGATTTTTTGTGGGGAGCCATATTCCCTTATGAGGTGCTCCTTGGTGGGGGAGCACACATATAAGGAAATATTTTCAGATAAAGTCCATTAACTAGGGAAATTTCCCAAACAAAAATGCTGATTAGGCCCCCCTCCCTCCCCCCCCATTGTTCTTCAAGTTAAAGGAAATTCATGACTGTTCCTTTAACGGCTTGATGGACAAATTAAGGGAATAGTGTATTGATAACATACTAGTATGATAGTAATCAAGCTACTGTGATTACGGAGGGATACACAAGAATGGTGCTAACAAGTAATAGAGGCGATCAAAAAGCATAAAGCCGTAGGATAAGTATGTTGATGTTGAGTTTGAATAATTTCGTCTAACGACGCACTGAGAGATCTCCAGCGTAACCAGACAGCTCTCTCACAAATAAACTAGAGCAGCTGTTATGGCTAGTGCTTATAGTGTTTGGCGAAAGCCCCCAGCACCCGGAGGGCGGGTTACAACCACGGCTAATACCGGCACCCATTCATTGCGGGGTGGACAGGGCTCGCAGAGAAGTTTGTACATTAAGATGGACCCGGGACGAAATGGGCACCGATACAAATGGCCGCGCTTCCACTCCCGTCCTTTAGCTTATAATACAGTCTTTGTTCTCTGTCACCGGACCGTCAACATCACATGGTATGAGCGAACGCTTTCGAGTGGACTGCTGGTGCAATCAGAGCGCGCACGCTTCGTGCTGTCACAGCATAATTAACTCATGAAGAGTGATGCTTACATCGACATCTACAAAGCGATCTTTAACTATTTTATGAAATTGAAGGGATCACGTTGCGTGTTGTATTTGTTACACCCGTCATTCGCATATCGATTGAAAGATGAAGCCTCAGTTCTATTTGATGATCATAATTTTATTTCAGTAAAAATCATACCAAACATGTTCGGATTTAAAAAGTGACAAATTAAATTTTTGATATAATAATCCAATCAAATACTTTTCAACAAACAGACGGGATCGAGTTCTGTTAGGTATGATCATATTTTATTCCAGTAAAAATCAGAGCAAAATGCGTACTACAATCCACAGAATTAATCTAGCAATACATTTCGATGGTTGATACAGCATAATTTTATCATAATGATCAAAGCACGGGTCCAAGTCCGATTCGCGGACAGATGCCATTTTGATACCGCAGACAGGAAGAGCCTTGGCCGATTCTGTCGCCCGATGCATACTCTGCCCCCAGTACGTCTTTAGGCGCGCATTTGTTGTTTTGGCTGTATTTCCGTTGCGTCGCGCGTAAGCTCCTTCTCTGTGATACCAGGATATCGTAATCGTTACCAACTTGCCTCTTTATGATGAAGGTCGCAGAGGAGGTAGAAGGAAGATGGCTTTTTCCCGCGGGGTCTAGGCGGTAATGCCACCCTGCTACGTAGTATTTTGGTCTCACAAATCGGGAGTAACATCCACAGTCGCTAGGGTGAAATAGCGTCCGGCGATCACTGACCCTCGTAATAGTCACAGTAGATGATGGCGGCACGTCCAACCGGCGCGATCCTTCACGGTCTGGACATTGGTCGTATGTGCTCGGCTGGCAAAACCCGGCAGCGTCATCAACTGTCTGCAGATCTGCAAAAAATGCCATGAAATTTCTACATACTGCATATAGTATATTATATATACACACAAATGCTTAATTCACTTTTTTATATGTACTGGCCTATTTGTGTGTGTTATTAGCATGCCTTTGTGTTATATATGTAGTTGTTCTTACAAGTCATTAGACACTTCAACTACTTTAGTTCAATAATTCACTATAATAAGATCAATTGATCTGATATAACCAAATAATCAACAACCAAACTTTACAAGTAGGTCCCGCGTCATGTGGACCAAACGCCCAGTCCCATTACTCCTGGCATACGTCGATAGACGGCCTGGAATTATACATCAAATACAGATGAGTATTATATATCACATTTCAAGATATATATACATATTACATGTAAATATTTAGTTATGTCATTTAATTCTGGATCGACCTCACTAAATCCGGGAAAACACATTATAATCTAATATAATATATATATATATATATATAATATATATATTATATAAATAATACAAAACATATATATATATCTATTATAATATATATATTATATATATATATAAATATATATATAATATATATATAATATAATATATTATATATATATTATATATATATATATAGGGTGTCCCAAAAAATGCAAAAGTTTGGAAAGTTGCACGCTCGTGTGTTATTCGGTTCTCTCATAGTAAAACAGTATTGCGTAGAAAATTTTGGCGAATGAGTAATATGTAGGGGTCCCGCCAAAGTGAACCAGGTGACGTGACTCGGAATTTCAGGATTTTTCTAATTCCACTTTGTTCGCCTCAGGTATCAACATAGGCAACAAGAGCCGCTAGTAATCTTGCTTGATCGACAAGGCTCAATCGATGAATCACGGAGCCGGTAACATCGAAGGCGCAGGTCCTCCTCCGCTACTCCACCACACGGGAGATGGGAAGCGGCGAGCGGGAGCCCGAAGCGGTGGTGGAGGAGGTTCTCCCCTTCTGTTCGCGCGCGGGGATTCGACAACACAGTAATACCCGCCGGCACGAAGCTGTCAAGCTTGGTAAAGGCGTACAATGACCTCAGAAGAAACAAAAAAACAAAGAAAGGCCGGAAACACCGTATGGAGAGGAGATTTCAGAGGAGACCTCCAAGAAATCTTCGACCTCGCCACACTACCTCCTCTCTCCAACGGGCAGGACGTGAAGGACGAGGACAAGGAGTTTCCTACGGAGTCAGAGAGAAGACAGAGGGGAATCATCCATGGATGGAATTGACCTCGTGACAGCGAAGAGGTGGAGAAGCAGGTCGAGGCGGAAATCGACTAAGCGGCTCCAGGAAGTGAAGACAGCGACGTGCCAGGCTGACTGAAGGCGGAAATCCCAAGCCAAAGCCAAGTTTAGCAGCAGCAAGCAGTCCGTGAAACCCCGACGTCATCACCGGGCTCGTGGATCCCGAAGCCAGAGGAAAAAACTCAAACAGAGCCATCGATCTCCGTGAAGGATTCTAACCTCATTTCAACTTGGGATCGAGAGACGTTGTGGTGCGGGCAAGCACGCAACGTTCGCAGCTACGCTCAAGTTCTTGGAAATGGACATTGGGAGTATGGCGGTTCGAAAGAGCACGGTCCATCGATCACGAATGCGGGGAGGAGCAAGCCGCCGAGAAGTCGTGGAACTGCGGAACCAGGAGATAACCTGAGAGGTTGGTCCGGCATTGGACGGAAAACTCTCCCGTCCCTCTTCCTGGCGATACGGCGGACGGCATCGCCTTCATCTCACAGGGGGAAGAAGGACGCCGAGTTCCTTCTTGGGGTCACGGCAAGCTCGGATTCGACTGGTAGAACGGGCGCAGTGGTCTTGAAGGAGGTGGACGAAGCGGGAGTCAGGGACAAGATCATCGCCTTCTGTTTAGACACCACGGCTTCGAAAACATGGCATGGTGCAAGGTGCTGCATTCGCGATTGAGCAAGAACTCGAACGAAGCTTGCTTTGGTTGGCCTGCCGCCATCATGTCCACGAGGGATCCCAAAGGATGTCTGCGAATCCAGCCTCGGCTCTTCCTCTGGTCCTTGACATTGGACTCTTCAAAGACTCCGTGATCGATGGTCCTTCGTGGATTTCCTCGCAGACGAGAGACGGTGGAAAATCGGAGGACCTCGTAGAGTCTTCGCCACCAAGACACTGACAGCAAGCTTGAAGGACGACGCATTGGCCTTCCTGAAGGGAGGCTCTGATGTCGAAGATACCTCCCAGGAGGATATGAAGAAAACTTCTCCGTCTCTCCGACCTGTCCACGGTGGTGACGTCCAGCCAAAACCATTCCGCCGTCCTGGAGCTCCCATCAAGCCCGGTGGATGGCCAAGGCAATATTAATGCCCAAGATTCAGATGCTGAAATCCCAGCTGTCGATGACTGCGAGAGAAGACGGAGTGGAAACGAGTGGCCCTCTTCGTGACTTCTGGTTTACTGCAAAGCAATGGCATGAGGCACCGATCTCTGTGAAAGCTCGTGAAACGACGTGCTATTCCTCGAGATCCTCAAGACATTACCGACCAAAACCGTTGCCAAGGCAGCAGAAAACGCCCTGCGACGCCACCTTTGGTACGTTTCCGAGGGAAAAAGCGGGAACTGGCCTCTTCGACTCAAGGATTGATGTGGAGGAGAAGAAGCAGATGGTCAAGCCATGACAAGCCGCCTCGAAGAAGGAATCAAGCGATTGGAGGAAAAACAGATGACAATGTCTTCTCCCTCTCGTCCTTCGTCACTTCTACAGACACGGTCCTTCTTCAGAAATCGACCACGGACGAGGGCGTCCTGGCAAAGGACCTGGCATTCGTGGAGGAGGACGACCCGATTAAAAGGACGCCGGGATAAACGGGACGGGACCAAGTGGTCAACGATGTCGCGGGCGGGGCATCGCCTAGTCCAGCCGCTACCTTGGGTCCACGAAGTCGGCCGCACAGGAGAAGTATCTCCTCCAGTTAGTCCACCACCATGGAACACTTGTGGGGCGGGAAAAAGGAGGAGGACTCAAAAGAAGGCTTTCTGACTGGAAAACAATGAAAACTGGTCTGTTTTGGTTTCCTTATAAGTTTCTTCTAAAAAGGTGTGGATGTGAGTTTTTCTTTGTTTTTGAAGGTATAGAAAATTATTAGAAGTAAAAACACTAGCAAGGAAAAAAAAACAGGTTTCACTTTTTCCTTCTATGATCTTGGGACCACCCTACTATATAGATTATATATATATATATATATATATATATATATATATATAAGATATATATATAGATATATATATTATACAATAGCGCAAAGCCGCCTCGGGCGACTTTTGGCCCTAATACTTAACTCCTGCGGAGGCTATTGGTGGGCCTTCGGCCCACCAATAGCCCTCGCAGGAGCTAGCAAAAAGTCAGCCCGGAGGGCGGCTTTGCGGCTAGTGTACGATATATATATATATATATATATATTAATATCATATATAGATATATATATTGGGTTAAATATATATAATATATAATTAGGGTGTCCCAAGATAATAGAAGGAAAAAGTGAAACCTGTTTTTTTCACTTGCTACGTGTGTAATTTAATAATTTTCTAATAAACCTTCAAAAACAAAGAAAAAACTCAAAAAACATCCACACTTAGAAAGAAACTATAAGGAAACAAAACAGATCAGGTTTCATTGTTGCCATTAGAAGCCTTCTTTTGAAGCGTCCTCCTCCCTTTCCACGCCCAAAGTTTCCGATGGTGGTGGAGGATAACGTGAGGAGATAATTCTACTCGGCGGCCGACTCTTCTTGGACCCCAGGTTAGCGCTGGACTAGGGCGCTGCCACGCTCCCGCGACATCGTTGACCACTTGGAGGACAAGCTGCCCGTTTCCGAGAGTCCTTAATTCGGTCCGTCCTCCTCCCACAAGGCACGGTCTTTGCCAGGAAGCCTTCGTCCGTGTCTAGTTTCTGAAAAGAAGGACCGTGTCTTCAGAGAGTGACGAAGGACGAAGAGGGAGGAAGACATTGTCATCTGGCTTTTCCCTCCAATCAGTTGAGTTCTTCTTCGAGGCGGCTTCTGCTGTCAACGGCTGACCATTGCTTCTTATTCCCACAATAAATCCTTGAGTCGAGAAGGCCAGTCCCGCGTTTTCCTCGGAAACGTTACCACAGGTGGCGTCGCAGGGCTGTTCTGCCTGCCTGGCACGAGTTTGGTCAGGGTAGTCTTGAGGATCTCGAGGAGCGCACGTTCGTCCAACGGAGCTTTCACAGAGATCGGTTGACCTCATCCATTGCTTGCAGTACACCAGAGCAAGGAAGGGGCCACTCGTTCCACTCCGTCCTTCTCCGACCAGGCAGCGACAGCGGGATGTCAGCATCGTGAAGCATTGTAGGCAGTAGATGGCCTTGGCCACCACCGGCTGGATGGAGGCTCCAGGACGGCGAATGGTTGGCTGACCTTCACCACCGAGGACAGGTAGGAGAGGACGGAGAAGTTCTTCATAGGTCCTCCCTGGGATGGTTCTTCGACATCAGAGCCTCCTCAGAAGGCCAATGCGTCGTCCTTCAGCTTGCTGGCAGGGGTCAGTGGGGCGAAGACTCTACGAGTTCCTCCGATATTTCCACCGTCTCTCTCTAGCGAGGAATCCACGAAAGGACCATCGACCGAGTGTTGAAGATTCCAATGTCAGGACCAGAGGAAGAGCGAGGCTGGCTTCGAAGACATCCTTGAGGTATCACCTCGTGACATGATGGCGGCAGGACAACCAAAGCAAGCTTCGTTCGAGTTCTGCTCAATCCGAAGGCAAGCACCTTGCACCATGCCAGTGTTCGAAGCCGTGGTTCGAAACGAAGGGCGATGATCTTTGTCCCTGACGCCCGTTCGTCCACCTCTTCAAGACCACGCAAGCCACGTTTATACAGTCGAATCGAGGCTTGACGGGACCACAAGAAAGGAACTCCGGCGTCATCTTCCCCTGTGAGGAGGACGGCGATGCCGTCCTTCCGTATCGCACAGAGCACGGAGGGCGGGAGGAGTTCTTCCGTCCCAAATGCAGGACAACCTCTCAGGTATCTCCTGGATTCCGCAGTTCCACGACTTCTCGCGGCTTGCTCTATCCCCGCAATTCGTGCTCGATGGACGCGTGCTCTTCGAGACCGCCATACCCCAAGTCCATTCCAAGAACTGAGCGGTAAGCTGCGAACGTTGACGTTCGCTTGCCGCACCGACAACTCTCTCGATAACAAGTTGAAATGAGGTTAAGACCTTCACGGAGATCGATGGCACTGTTTGTATTTTTTCTCTGGCTCGGGATCCACGAGCGGTGATGACGTCGGACACAGGACTGCTGCTGCTGCTATGCTTGGCTTGGGATTGTCCGCCCTTCAGTCAGCATTGGCAAACGTGCTGTCTTCACGTCCGGAGCCGCTGAGTCGAGTTCCGCGCTCGACCTTGCTTCTCCACATTATTCGCTGTCACGAGGTCAATTCCAGCCATGGATGATTCCCCTCTGTCTCTCTCTGACATCCGTAGGAATCCTTGTCCTTCGTCCTCACGACTGCCCGTTGGAGAGAGGAGGAGGGTGCGAGTCGAAGATTTCGGGCAGGTCTCCTTTGAAATCTCATCATCCATACGGTTGGTTTCGGCCTGTCTTTGTTTTTGTTCTTCTTGAGGTCATTGTACGCCTTTTACCAGCAATTTGACAGTTCGTGACGGCGTGTATTACTGTAGTGTTCGGAATACGGCCGCGCGACCAGATGGGAGAACCTACCCCACCACCGCCTTCGTGCCCCGCTCGCCGTCTCCCATCTCACGGGGTGGGTGGTAGTAGCGGAGGAGGACTGCTCCTTCGCAAGGTAGCCGGCTCCGGTGATTTCATCGATAATTGGACCTGTGTCGATCAGCCAAAAGGATACTAGCGGCTCGTGTTGCCATGTTGATAACTGAGGGAAGAAAAAAAGTGGAATTAGAAAAATCCTGAAATTCGAGTCACGTCACCTGTAACTTTGTCGGGACCCCTACATATTACTCAATTCGCCCAAAAATTTTACGCAATACTGTTTTACTTGAGCGAACCGAAATAACACACGAGCGGGCAACATTCAAAACTTTTGCATTTTGGGCCACCCTAATATATATATACAATAATAAATTTTAAATGTAATATAGAATATATATATATAGTCTAGATATATATATATATAATATGATATATATATATATACATTATATATATATATGTTTAGTATATATATATATATATATATATAATAATACTATATATCTATAATAATATATATATATATAATGGTTCCCCGATTTAGGGAGGTCAATCCAAGAATATAAATCGACCAATAAATAAAATAATTTACATGTAATCTGTATTAATATCGTGAAAATGTAGAATATAAAATAATCAATCTGGATTGATGTATAATTCCAGGCCCGTCCTATCGACGTATGCAGGCGTATGGACTGGCGGTTGGAACCACCATGACGTCGGGGACCCCATACTGTAAGTTTGTTGTTGATTATTTGGTTATTCAGATAAATTGATCTTAATTTATTGAATTTATTGAACTAAAGTATGGAAGTTCTAATGAACTTGTAAGAACAACTACATATATAACACAAAGGCATGCATAATAAACACACACAAATAGGCAAGTAACAATATATAAAAAAGTGAATTAAGCATTGTGTGTATATATATATACTATATGCAGTATGTAGAAAGTTTTCATGGCATGTTTGCAGATCTGCAGACAGTTGATGACGCTGCCGGTTTTGCCAGCCGAGCACATACGACCAATGTTCCAGACCGTGAAGGATCGCGCCGGTGTGGACGTGCCCGCCATCAATCTACTGGTGAACTATTACGAGGGTCAGTGGATCGCCGGACGCTATTTCACGCCTGAGGACTGGGGATGTTACTCCCGATTTGTGAGGACAAATAACGACGTCGAAGGGTGGCATTACCGCCTAAACCACCGCGGGAAAAAAGCCAGTCTTCCCTTCTACCTCCTCTGCGACCTTCTCAAGAAAGAGGCAAAGTTGATGACGATGATCCTGGTACACAGAGAGGAGCTTACGCGCGACCAACGGAAATCAGCCAAAACAACAAATGCGCGCCTAAAGACGTACTGGGCAGAGTATGCATCGGGCGACAGATCGGCCAAGGCTCTCCTGTCTGCGGCATCAAAATGCATCTGTCCGAAATCGGACTTGGACCGTGAACTTTGATCATTATGATAAATAGATGCTGTATCAACCATAAGAAATGTATTGCTATTAATTCTGTGATTGTATATACGCATTTTGCTCTGATTTTTACTGGAATAAAATATGATCATCTAACAGAACCGATCCCGTCTGTATGTGAAAAGTATTGATTGTATTATTATATAAGAATTTTAGTTTGTCACTTTTTTAATCCGAACATGTTTGTATGATTTTTACTGAAATAAAATATGATCATCAAATAGAACTGAGGCAATCTTTCAATTGAATATTGGCGAATGAACGTGTGTAAACAAATAACAACACACAACGGTGATCTTCAAATTTCATAAAATAGTTAAGATCGATTTGTAGATGTCGATGTCATCACTCTCATGAAGATTAATTATGCTGTGACAGCAACTGAAGCGTGCGCGCTCTGATTGCACCAGCAGTACACCATCGAAAGCGTTCGCTCATACCAATGTAAAGTGGTTGACGGTCCCTGTGAACAGAGAACAAAGACTGTAATTATAAGCATAAAGGACGGGAGGGGGAGCGGCGGCCCATTTGTATCGGTGGCCCATTTCGTCCGGGTCCATCTTAATGTACAAACTTCTCTGCCGAGCCCCTGTCCACCCAGCAATGAATGGGTACCGGGTGTTAGCCGGGGGTTTGTAACCCGCCTCCCGGGGTGCTGGCTTCGGCCAACACTATAAGCACTAGCAGACAGCTCTCTAGGGTTAGTTTGTGAGAGAGCTGTCTGGTTACAGCGGAGATCCATCTCAGCTGCGTCGATTAGACGAAATTATTCAAACATCAACATCAACATACTTATCCTACGGCTTTATGCTTTTATCGACCTCTATTACTCTTGTTAAGGCACCATTCTTGTGTATCCCTCCGTATGCACAGTAGCTTGATTACTATCATACTAATAAATGGTTATCAATACACTATGCGCTTAAGTTGTCATCAAGCCGTTAAAAGAACAGTCAATGAATTCCTTTAACTTTGGAAGAAAACAATTGTGCCTAATCAGCATTTTGATTAGGGAAATTTCCCTAGTTCATGGACTTTATCTGGAAAATATTTCCCTTATATGTGTGCTCCCCCACAAAAGGAGCACACTCATAAGGGAAATATGGCTCCCCACAAAAAATCCATAAACTAAGGAAATTTCCCTAGTACATAGACTTAATCGGGGAAATATTTCCCCGATAAAGTTCATGCACTAGGGAAATATCCCTAGTTGTGATTTTTTTGTGGGGGGGCATATTTCCCTCATGTGTGTGCTCCCCCACCCAAAAACCCCGGTTTCCCACCATATCCCCAAGCTTGTTGGCTATAAGAAGATAGAGGGTGGAGCCTTTTGTTCTTAAGATTTACCAAAAGTTAAAATTTTTGTACCCAACTTCTTGGTGTACCAAAGAACTTTTTGGTGTACGAAACAACTTGTGTACTAACTGACTGCACCCAGTTCGTGCAGTGCACTGCAGTCAGTTCGTACACAAGTTGTTTTGTACACCAAACAGTTGTTTCGTACCCAACTTCTTCTTTGAGCGTCATGTTCACAGTCGGGGCTGGGAGGGGCGGGGCGTGTCGGCCACATTTTAAAACTAACATTGATTTCCGTCATAAACGACATATAAAGGCCAGTAGTGAGAACACACTGCAGTTATGCGGGATAATGATAGTTAGGTAACATAACCTAAACAGACAATATGGTATTATTTCAGAAAAAGACTCTTCTCACTATGATGGACATCTATTTGTTATATGAGGTGCCGTCTGCATATACAAGACACTGGTGTATTGCTTTTATATATTACTAGCCGTAAAGCCGCCTTCCGGGCGGACTTTTTGGCTAGCTCCTGCGGAGGGCTATTGGTGGGCCTGTGGCCACCACCTGTGTTTGGTGGGACTTCGGCCCACCAAACACAGACTCTCCAGATAGGCCCTTCTAGCTTTCCCGAAATCATGGATGTAGAAATGTATGTATTAACGCCAACCCATTCACATCACCCCCAACCAATTCACTCACCCATTACCCATCACCCCCACCCCTTCACTCACCCATTACCCATCACCCCCACCTATTCCTTCACCCATCACCGATCACCCGCAACCCATTCACTCCCACACCCCACCTACCCATCCCCCACCCCTTCACCACCACCCTACATCAAGTTTCCTCAATTCTCGCAACCCACTTTTTGTTTCACAATGCTCGCTAATAGGCTGCTAAAAAAAAAAAAAAAAAGGGATCGGATCATCTCATAAGTGGGCTTAAAATGTGCCCCTGGTCGAGCTGGTTCCAAAACTGTGCCATATGATGGGATTGTGCAAAGGGGGGCGGCACCCATCGCGGACACACACACACAGACACACTTTCGCTTATATTATTATAGATAGATATATCTATTTATATTAACGGTTAGCAGATTCATTCAAAACACAGCAAAACGCACCAAAAACAAATTGTTTCATCCACCAAAGTGAGACGGGTGCTTTATGGAAATTACCGACATATTTTGTAATAAGTGTATGGGTCTTGAATCTAAAAAAAAAAAAACTCCTTGTTTCAGATGATTTAATGAAAAAGTTTGCCCACCTGCGCGGAAACTATCAGAAGCTACTCAGGAAGATTGAGAATACGCCAAGTGGTTCAGGTGGGCAAGTGAATCCCAAATGGGAGTTCTTTTCTGCCTGTGCCTATCTGCGCCCATGCTACAGCCACTCTCTTGAATCAGCTAGCTCTTGCAGAGTTATTGGATGCGCCTAGAGGACTGGAGTTGGTCAACATATGAAATGTTACCCTACCTTTAGCCACTACATCTATGATATCACTTCTGATCACAACATGTCCACTATAGATGGCAGCTAATTTTGCATTTTCAACACATTATTGCAATGTACCATCACTCCCCC
>JACEEZ010002157.1:0-15000 GCA_016584305.1 Chionoecetes opilio
TGGTGGGCCTTGTCATTGGATGATCAAAGCCTTCCTGCTTGGCTGGTGCTGTCCATAAACTCAGCTAGCTTAGGTGGCGCCTCTGTCTTGGGGTTTGGGCAGCCTTGGGTGGGGCGGGTCTGTCATAGGGAAAAACATCAACCAGCCTTGGGTGGTGCCTCTATCGTAAGACTGGGCAGCCTTGGGTGTCGGGTCTGTCATAGGTAACATAACCAGCTTGGTGGCGCCTCTTCTCGGAACTTGGGTGCGGTCTTCATGGGTGAACATCAACAGCCTTGGGTGGCGCCTCTGTCTTGGGAGCCTTGGGTGGCGGCGGGATTATCATAGGGATGAACATCAAACCAGCCTTGGGTGGCGGGCGGGATTATCATAGGGATGAACATCAAACCAGCCTTGGGTGGCGGGTCTGTCATAGGGATGAAGACCAAACCAGCCTTGGGTGGCGCCTCTGTCTTGGGGCTGACGGCCTTGGGTGGCGGGTCTGTCATAGGGATGAAGACCAAACCAGTCTTGGGTGGCGCCTCTGTCCTGGGGATGAGGGTCATGGCAGCCTTTGGTGGCGCCTCTGCCTTGGGGATGAGGGTCATGGTAGCCTTGGGTGGCGCCTCTGTCCTGGGGATGAGGGTCATGGCAGCCTTGGGTGGCGCCTCTGCCTTGGGGATGAGGGTCATGGCAGACTTGGGTGGCGCCTCTGTCCTGGGGATGAGGGTCTTGGCAGCCTTGGGTGGCGTCTCTGTCCTGGGGATGAGGGTCTTGGCAGCCTTGGGTGGCGCCTCTGCCTTGGGGATGAGGGTCTTGGCAGCCTTGGGTGGCGCCTCTGTCCTGGGGACGAGGGTCTTGGCAGCCTTGGGTGGCTTTTGTATCTCGTGTTTCTTGATCTCTGCGGGGATGAGAGCTGTTTGCTCCACCTACAGAAAGGCGTAGTCATCCCGACAGCGGGACGGGAAGTAGGACTTGGCGGGGCCAGAGGAGGTCTTGGCGAGCAACTCCTGCACTATGAAGTTGTAGTCAGTCTTTGATTGTACACCAAGGTGTAGTCAACCTCATATTAATATGAGTAAACTTTAACCGATCAATCGGTTAAGACAAGGACGAGGTGTAAAACATCTTATAAAATCACGACCAGCTGTGAAAAGCTACGTCAGCCTACCACTCCGCGCCGCCATTACGTTCCACAGCCAGCCGCTCTGCCATTCTGTGTACCACAGAGTCTCACCAACACTCCCTCAAGATAATGATCTGCCTTCATAAACCTCAACCCATCTGCCACTGCTGAGTATACCTTAGTTAGCGTCTAGATAGGGTATCTGTGCAGCTTAGGTAGATTATAGGTTAATAGCAAGGTGAGTTCCCGTTAATTAATATTAAAATTTCAACAGTTTGTTGTCGTCCATCAGTTGATGGGCGATAATTTCAACATTTTGGTGCCCCGGGTATAGGATTATCTGTGGGAATGTATAGGGTGAGCGTAGTTGGTCACCGTTTATGTCCTCGGTGACTGGCGTGGAAAATATGGATCTCAGGCTTTTTCGAGCACCAGGTGGCCGGGCTGATAAATTTAACACAGACACGCGTCTCAATGCAGTACTTGAGTGGCCTCATGACCTCACAATCCTTTTTATGGGAGGCAATGATATATATGATGAGTGTAGCCCCAGAGTCATCACAAATAATATCAAAAGTATAGTGAAGAAAATAGAGAAAGTGTAGCAGTCGTGTAGGAGTGTGTTTGATAGAGCCTAGGTTACCTAGGAAGACCAATCGATCTCTTAGACATCACCTGGTGAGCCAACTCAGCTATGATAGGGTCAAAGATGCTATAAATAGGGCCTTGAAGAGATAATTAAAAGGCTATGCAGTAGTACATTTTAATGCACAGCCTTTTGAAGCAGATCTCTCTCGAGATGGCGTGCACTGGACTAGGCGAGGTTGTTATTTTGTAAAAGCCAAGTTTATAAATTTCATAAAGTATAAGAAAGGGGAGTGGGATGCTATCCAAGCACTAGGTGGATACTGGTCTGATACAGAGATAGAAACACCAGTTTCCCCGCCCCCTTTGGTTTAAACAATCATAGACAAGGTCGCCGTACCCGCCCGCCGAGTCATAGACAGGGTCGTCCGTACCCACTCGCCGAGCCAAAGTTAGCCACCACACAGGCCGCATTTAAGCTACCATCCGCCAACAATGTTTGTGAAGTTAGTTAAATTAAATAAAGTGGTGGATGGTTATAGGCCTGGCTCCGCGCCTTGGTAGGCCGAGTCAACGGCACATCCACCCTTAGAATTAGATTAAATTAGGGAACCCTAACTCATAAACTTAAATCCAACTTGTTATTTTCTTTTCTTTTTTTCATTTCATATAATCAATTAAAATCATGGTGGTAGGGACTAAAGCATTAGCGGCTAAATTAGGATGGCTTACACGAATATATAATAAGTGTGAGGTAGCAGCTGGGACTATCTCTATTGACTATAATAGTTTAAAGTCAGGTCTGCTAATGCTAAAAACTAAATGGGATAATTATGAAGAGGCTTACTTTCAATTATTAGAAGCTGTGGATAAAGAATTAATTAATTATGAGACCAAGTATGATCAAGAATGTACCAAATACATGGAAACAGTATTCACACATGAGAACTTAGTGCATGATCAGAAACCCACAGCCAAAGCCTCTTTACCCCAACTTAAATTACCAGATTTGTCATTGCCCCATTTTGAGGGTGAGAATTGGTATTCTTTCTGGGATAAATTCAAATTGATTGATGATAGGACTGATCTAACAGAGGTGTATAAATTAACCTATTTGTTAGGTCAGTTGAGAGTGTAATGCCCGTTATTCGGAAGAGATAGGATGGGAATTCCTATCATACAATTCCCGGGTTATGTATTTAAGAAGGAAAAAGGTTTCAATAATCATATGTTTTTCTGGGGCAAGTTGTCACCTAGACCCAGCATATGGAGGAAAGGTATTCCTATCATATTAAGGTTAATTCAATCTTTTCGTTTCTCGTGAAATTTATTTTCTTTCTTTCTATCTTCCACTTCTATCTCCCCCCCTCCCCCCACTCCCTCCCCCATACACTCCGGATACGAGTCAAAATGCGTGGGACATTTAATTCGCGATCGTCGATAATTGGTAGATTAAAAACTTTTCATCCTCCCCTCACCCTTCTATCAGATCAAGGAACACTCTTAGATTCTTAATGTCCTTCAAAATAGTCACCATAGTGAAAGATCACGTTCATACATGAGTGGGTTAGTCGTGGTATTCGCTAAATTGAGAGTCGACCAAATTTCTATCCCGTCTTACCATACCTCGTCGCTCTGAAACACATGTTCGAAGGCTACCCACGAAGGGAGGATATCTTTCCCTGGATATTAGAGTAAAAATATTAAATTCTTCTATATCAAAGTTAAAGAACTGTATTATAGGCAGCCATTTCATATGTATACTTGTTTCATTAGTTAATTAGAGTCATTCGAGGTCTGATAATCCCTTCAGGAGAGGCCGTTTCATAGGATCTGAACATTCCCCTTTTTCCCGCCTCCCATCCCAACATCGCCTTAGTTACCTCGAGGGAGCCAGTCTCTCATTCACTTCACTACAGGTAAGACCTCAGTAACTCGCTCCTATTTCCCCCCCCCCTCCCCCTTCTTGTTATGATATATCTATCTATATTCTCATATATAGGTACAGTTGTTCAGTTTCACTAACGCATAGGAGGCCTGCCCCATCCTTATAAGTGTTATTAACAGAGTCGTCTCTCCACTCCTTTCCAGAAACCAGGCCACATGGTACAGTGAATCCCACACCAACTCATTACTCTCACATTTTCTCTCCTATATATATATTCCATGTATACCTATAGTGCTCAGTCGATACGGACATAGGTGGTAGTTCTAAGATGATTCAGTGAGGGAGGTTATGCTCTGGAGAGCTTGCCCGTTCCAGATTAGAGTCTATATATGTGTCTAAGATCTCAAACAGAGAAATAATATTTCATGATGAATAAATAGGATGATGTTTCAAATATAGTTCTTGTGTTATTTAGTAAAAACCCCAGGTGATTATTCCGCGTGTTATGGAAATACTTCCCCACGTTCTCCAAAAGAGTTTCAGCCTTACTCGGTATAATTCTAAGTACAATCCCCCGACTACCATTAATTTTCATGTATATTCAACGTGCTCAGGGAGTAAACCAGAGAACTACTCGCTTGAGCTGGTGGCAGCATTTCCCCTTACTCCTTAACTCCTACCCCTTCCCCTTAACCTTATCTCCTACCCCTTCCCCTTAAGTTCATTCCCATTTCAATACTCTCCGCAGCGAGAAGTGTTCGTACTATAATTAAATAGTGAAGTCATAAGACAAATTTCAATTCTCAATTCAGTTGTAATCAATGAAAAATCTTAACCAATTAATATCATTCAATACAAAGGTGTCAGTAACAACCCACAAAAACCCTGGCACCACAAGAGGTTCTGCATATCTGCTGGTAAAGGAATTAACAGTAGAAAATGCCAATTATAATGTGGCACTCAAGATTCTTAGAGATAATTATGAAGATAAAGATCAGATAGCAAAGAATCTTTTCTGCAAGTTCATGGATCTACTGAGCCCGTCTCACAATCACAGAGAATTGGAAGAGTTCTGAATAACTTTAAATTGCACATTAAGAGCCATTGAAGCTCATAAACCCTTGACAGAATCAGACTGGATGGTTAGTATCATGATATTGAGAAAACTACCAACCAGGATGCGAGACCGCTTAAATCAGAGGTACAATAGTAATTACTTCACGGTCAAGCAAAAAGAAGAGGGATTATTACAAGAGTGCAAACATTTGCAAGGTATTGAGCAGGAACACCCCCACAGGGAGATTGAGATAACTAGACCTAAAGTTAATCAGCGATATCAGCCACCTTTAGAGTTTAGAGAGCCCTCTTTGGTGGGTAGTTATCCCGCTCCTACTAAAGTTACGATGGGAAGAAAACCGGTAGGTAAGTTTCAAGCTAGACCAGCCGGTAAACCATCACCAAGACCTACTCAAAGAACAGGTGCCATTCCTAAATATAGGGTTATTACATGTGAAGTCAGAAAAAAATGTGCTTTCTGCGAGGAAGAACATCCACCCTCCATTTGTAATATATACCCAGATTATTCCACTAGGTACAAAAGCTTTTGTTAATGGACCTGGGAAACTGCCTAACCTGCCTTAGTGGTAAACATGCAATACAAGCCTGTCCTATTAGTCTGGGTACTTGTAAGAAGTGTAGAAAATCCATTCATCACATAGCCTTATGTCCTAATGGTGATGGGAGAACAGACCCTACGGGTGTTAAAATGGCAGTAACTAGTATGAGTAGTTCATCCGCTGTTCCTACGGCAGAGTTGAAGGTGAGCCATAATGGTAATTCCGCCATTGTTAAAACAATGTTTGACAGTGGAGCACAAAGATCATTTATTAGTGGAGAAATAGTTGATCTATTACAACTACCTATAATTAGCAAGGTGAACTTAGCCATTTCAGGCTTTCTGGCCAATAAAGAAGCTCAAAGTTTTGACATTGTTCGACCACTAGTCCAACTGGGAAATTATCAATGTAGGGTAGCTGCTGTAGTTAATGACATCGGTATAAATTTAACTGTAAAAGGACTTAAATCTACAGCTGAAACTTTGAAACGGAAAGGTGTTAGACTAGTTAGAAATACCTTTGAAGATGTTGATGGCCCATACCAATTAATAATAGGCGCTGATTATTTTGGGCGATTCCTAAGTAAGGTCATCAAAAGACATAACATTTCCATGTTCACCAGTGCCGGTGGTGATGTTATAATGGGACCTATCCCACAAACCAATCACCAGCCAAAACAAGAGGAATGCATTCCTAGTCATGCACAACCCCTCTTGGTTGCTAGAATAGGGACTCCATTAGTACCCACTCAAATCAATGAGTTATTGGAAGAAGGGGATATCCCCGTGCACAAATTATGGGATCTAGAAACTATCGGTATCATACCCGAACAGTTACCTAAAGAGGATCAAAATACTCTAGATCATTATGATCACACTGTCAATCATGTTAATGGTAAATATGAAGTAGGTCTACCTTGGCAAATAAATGCCCCTGTGTTACCTTCCAATTATCACATAGTTAAGAGCCACTTAACCCTTTCACGCACGGTGACGCGATCGCGTCAAAACGGGCCCGTCTGCAATCTGAGCTTATGACGCGAATTGCGTCAAAAAACAGTAAAAAATTCGCCAAAAATAAAGTATTTATCAGAATTGCGTCAAAATGTTCTGCTTCAAAGATCCAACCAAGACCTATAAAATAAACTAATTGTCAACTCTCTCGTGTGAGTGGATGTGAAATGATAAGGGTTTGTGTGAGTTTCCACTCAGCAGGCAGCCTGTGCGCGCGTATTGTCGTCCTTTTAAAACGTGTCCCGAGCTGGCCATAATGGCCATATGAAAATTATAATGGTAGCGTTGGAATCCTCATAAAAATCCGCTTTTATTGGCATATAAACCATAAAAAGTTGACACAGGAAGTTTCGAGGCTACGAAGTGGTGAACGTAAGTATTTCTTATTTCTCTTTACTCAATATTTTTTCTGAGTCGGTAAATTCCGCTATTTATTTGCACTTCTTGTTATTTTTTTCTTTCACAAGGCAGAATAATCTGTTGCAAAACCAATGATATATAATAATGCCATGAAAAAAGAATACACGTTGGTGAAATTGATAATATAAAAACATAATTCGTCGCACAGTCAGGCCATTTCGCGGGGCCCTTTAGGGAGCATAAAATGGATGTCGCAGTGGACGGAGAAACTTATTAAACTTTTCGTGCGTGAAGGGGTTAAATAGTTCAATAAGAAAACTGAAGAAAAATCAGTCTAAATTGGAGTGCTATGATAAAATCATTCAAGATCAATTAAAGGATGATTTTATCGAAAAACTGGAAGGAGCAGTAAATCATAATATAGGACATTATTTACCCCACCAAGCAGTGGCCAAAGATTCATCAACCACCCCCATCAGAATAGTTTTCAATTGTAGTTTCAAAACTAAACAAGATGCTAGTTTAAATGATGTCTTGAGACAGGACCAAATCTCTTGTCTAATCTAGGAGATGTCCTAATAAAATTCAGAACAGATAAATTCGCCTATGTGGCTGACATCTCTAAGGCTTTCCTAAGATTAGGTCTAAGGGAAGAAGATATAAATTTCACAAAATTCCTATGGCCTGAAAATATATCTCAGGAAGATAGCCCCCTAGCCACATATAGGTTTAAGTCAGTTCTGTTTGGTTCTTGCTCAACCACTTTCTATTAAATAAAACATTACAGTACCATTTTAAGGGTTCTGATTGCCCAGAATTGGGGAAGAACTTCTATATGGATAATTTGCAGGGGACAATAAATTCTGAGGAAGAACTAATACAAATTTATAACCTGGCTAATAAAGAGTGCAGGAAGGCCAGCCTCCCCTTACAGAGTTGGAATACTAATTCTCCAAGACTAGAAGGGATAATCAGGAAGGATTTCCTTAATCATACGCCACCAGAGATCCAATCAGTGTTAGGATTATGGTGGAATGTAAAAACTGATGAACTAAGATTAAAGTGTCCAGATTTTTCTGATGTGGTCCTAACAAAGAGAACACTCTTAAGTCAGGTCAGCCAAGTATTTGACCCCTTGGGTATAGTGAGCCCAATAACTATAAGGGGTAATTGTCTAATACAAAAGGCCTGGGGAGAACACCTCGATTGGGATGCCCCCTAGATGGGAAATATACAACAGAATGGGGGACTATAAAATCTGAGTTCAATAAGATAAATGAAGTTCACATAAGTAGGAGAATAAATGCTGATGGGCGACAACCCCAGCAACTACACATATTTTGTGATGCTTCAAAAAGTGCATACGGTGCAGTAGCTTATCTTAAAGCAGGAGAGGAATGTAAATTAATTATGTCTAAGGCTCGGGTTGCCCCAATTAAGCCTAGAACATTGCCTCAAATGGAGCTGACTGCATTAGAATTAGGCACTAAATTAGCTCAATGTCTAAGCAATTTATTACAAATTAGTGAAGCATATATGTGGACCGATAGTGAAATTTGCATACACTGGTTAGTGAAAAATAACACAAAAATCCTTATGTCAGGAATCGTGTTGGTAAGATAAATGATTTAGGTTCCACATTTCACTATAATCATGTTGCTACCAAAAAAACCCAGCTGCTATTTTGTCCAGAGGAACATCTATCCTCAAATTAAATACAGGATTATGGTTTAAAGGTCCTACCTGGCTGAAAAATAATAATGAATGGCCTAATCAAAAGGTCTATAGTAAGTCAGACAAATAAGAAGATATAATTATGGAACCTATATTGATATATTGATAACCTATATGGATGCTTGCCTATACAAGCGAAGGATTGGGAAACATTTGCTATTTCTCTAGACTCTTTCTTCACAATAGACCAAAAAAGCATGGACTCCGGTCTTATCCATCGGGAGAGGGGATTTCGACCGTAAGGAATCTTTTTGTTGTTGTTTTCTCTGGTATTCATAGGACAATTGTCTCCATTATGTTCCCGCCGTGTGTACAAACTGGCCTTCGCACTACTCACAAGGCCACGAGGCAGGCTGGTGAGGCCATCGTGGTGGAGGGATGTGTGACCGCCAGTGATCTATGACCAGGGCACTCAGGAGGGATCGAAACGGTGCCATCAAATACACCTGCCGCCCAGCACTAACCAACACCCTTGCACCTGCCTCTTATCTGTGATGTTATTGTCGCTGATATCATCGCTGTTACTGTTGCTGTTGTTCATCTTATTTCAATTACCATTATCATTATTTTTATTATAATCATCTACATCTTGAAAACACGTATAATTATGACAAACAACTTTTTACCAGTAACGAAAATAATAAATAAGTATATATCAAACTACTTTGCCAATATGGACTTTAAAGTTTTGAAAGTAATGAAGAATATACGTAGAGAGTTCATATTGCTACCATGTCACCATCACCACCACCACCACACCAAAGACCCACAAAACCACCACAAAACAATTGCACCTTCTGATATGCCACAGGTGTTTTACATAAATAACTCTTCCTTCCTTCCTTCCACAGGAGTGTTGACGTGACACAGCGAGGCGGAGGAGGAGGAGACAGCAAGGTGGCAGGCGACGCGAGGCCCTTCCTGCAGGACGAGGCTATGAGGAAGATGGTATCCAGTCTGCGGGGCGCCTCCTACCGGTCCACACTACCGCCGGAGATAGCAACGGATGCCGCCATATACGTTGCGGTGAGTGGCGGGAGTAAGGAGAGGGTGAGAGTGGAGGGTCAGGAAAGGATGAGCAAGAAGGGCGAGGAAAGAGCAAGATTCAACGGCACGAGGAAAGGAATAAACTGAAGGAAGGAAAAATATTTGATAATATGCGAGATAAACAGACGGCAATCATAAATAAAACATGGATAGGGATGCAAATAAATTGTGTAGGTGTGAGCAGAGAAAAGTGAGAGAATTTAAGGATGGAAAAGGGACGGAATGTTTATCTATGAGGACGAGTGAAAAATACAAGGTGAGGTGTTATGGAGAGGGGATGAAGGGAAGTTTGAAGGTAGGTAAATAAGTGAGGAATAATTAAGGAAGGTAAATAAGGATGTGTAGAAGGACAAGGAGGGCTACATGTGGGAAAGGGAAATGAGTAGCAGGAGGAATGGATAGTATAGGAGGGAGAGGTTATGGACAAGAAGTGAGAGAAGGCAGGAGGGGAGATGTGAGAGAAGAAAATAAATAGCTTTGGGCGTTTTGCTGAGCCACAATGGGAAAAAAATGAATGAGAGGAAATATAAAAAAGGGAGAGGATGGGGAGAAGGGAAGGGAAGGGAAGAAAATATGTAGGAAGGTATATTTGAACAGGCAGATGAGAGAGAGAGAGAGAGAGAGAGAGAGAGAGAGAGAGAGAGAGAGAGAGAGAGAGAGAGAGAGAGAGAGAGAGAGAGAGAGAGAGAGAGAGAGAGAGAGAATATCCATGTAACGAAACACTAATACTTGATAAATAATAAAGAGGAGGGATAAGATAAGATACTTTGATCCTATCTAGACACTTTGCAAGTACCAACGACAAGGTTATTGACTATACAAAGCGCCGCCACGCCAGGATGAACCTGGTGGGATCGAACCGCTGATCGAACGCAGGAACGCTGCACGCGAGCCCACAGCTCTACCAACCGAGCCACCCTGATGGGTTAAAGAGGAGGGAGATATAATGAAAGAAATTGTGATGAATGGTGATTATAGGAAGAAGGGATGAAGGGGAGGACTGCAGGACACAAAAGGTTGGAGAATGACTAACAATACAAATATTTTTGAGCAAGGTAAATTGAGGAACCGAGATATGAATGTAAGTTAACGAGTCAAGGATGAACCAATGAGAACAAAAATGAGAATGTAAAGCAATGACAAAGACAGGATGATATTTACTACTATAAAAAATATAAGATGATAATAAAGGATTACTGTTCGGTCCAGACATCATCCGGAATCCGGATACACATCCGGTTTATTAATCCAGATGTGCATTAGGTAAGTTGTTATTTTATCTTTTCTTGGGACTCCTATTTTGCAATCTCTAAACCCTCTTTACAGCTATCATCGACTCTGTCGTCTCGATTATAGCAAAATATATGATATCAATCTAAAACACGAGTTCTTAATCAGGAGGAAATTACCCCATGGAGAAATTCTATAGTTTCAGTGAGGGAGTCGGGACCATACATTGACAATCTAACTAAAAGTAACGGTATATGTACTTACAGTATATTGTAAAAGATAAAAGATTTTCAGTATTGTATGCATATGGTTTGGATTGCAACGTTATAATCATACAATCTTGGAAAAAGGGGGATGACTCACACGTATGGTGGAGAAAGGGGCACGGGGACAAAAATAAGTTGAGGACCACTGATTTAAAACGTTCGTACAATTTCATCTATAAGTATGTATCCCGACGTATAAGTTTGCATTGCTCTTTGGCAGGTGATCGTGGTGTTCTACGCTGCCATCATCCTGCTCCTCGTGGGCACCAACCTCCACCGCCTTCGCCGCCGCCGTCGAGGCCCCGCCGGCGCGTCACCCCAACAGCCCCTCCAGACCACCATCACGGCCCGGGAAGCGGAGGCCAGCTCGCTCCTCTTCCCCGCCTCACCGTCCGCCACCACCACCGCCCTCCACGACAAGGAGCGATGGCAGCAGCAGGGCGAGGCCGTGCCCGTCTGAAGGCGACGATGTGAAAAGAGGCAATGAATGAAGTGAGAAAAGGAAAAAAAGTAGCGCACGACTTTAATGACCCAAGAGAGAGAGAGAGAGAGAGAGAGAGAGAGAGAGAGAGAGAGAGAGAGAGAGAGAGAGAGAGAGAGAGAGAGAGAGAGAGAGAGAGAGAGAGAGAGCGAGAGCAAGCGAGAGCGAGAGCGAGCGAGAGAGAGAGAGAGAGAGAGAGAGAGAGAGAGAGAGAGAGAGAGAGAGAGAGAGAGAGAGAGAGAGAGAGAGAGAGAGAGAGAGAGAGAGAGAGAGAGAGAGAGTTTGCCTTGTCCCTGAAAGTAAACAGAGACTTTTTGTGAAACTTTATTCCATTGAATTAAAATTACGTGGTACGGACGCAAATACAGTGAAGTGACAAGAGTGAGGCAGTACAGTGAATATATAGTGCGGCAAGTACAGTGAAATGATAAGTGACCTTTGTGGACCTCAAGCGGGGGCAGTGAAGGCTCAAACCTAAACCAAAATAATAAGAATGCGACATGATGGAGTGCAAAAATACAGAAAAATATTGAAGAAAAATCGAAAACAGAAGATCGCTAAAAAAAATAATGAGAAAAAAAAAAATTAGGTTTTGCGTTTGCGTTTAAAACCTTTACTAAACACAATAAAAAAAAAAAACATTAGCAATGAAAAAGAAACCAAATTTGAAATCACCGAACAAAAGAAAACATGAAAAAACTGTGGCGTGAGAAAGAAGGAAAAGAACAAAACTCATGTACGACAAAAAATATAAAAAGACTAGAAAAAAATAGAAAGAAGATAAAGACAAAGTGATGTGTACAGCATGAAAAAAGGGAAAAATTGATAAAATAACGATATGTAATTGAAAAAAATATCAAAAAGAAAGAATGAAAAACAAGACTTCATGGACAAAAGTTATGATGTGAAAAGAAGAATAAGTTTTGTTTAAGCCGATGAGATAAAACTAAGTGTAAACTCACCAGTGTTTTGGAGAGAGAATGAAAGCCAGCAGAAGCAACAGGGCTTCAAGAGTTCACAGTGCCGCTGCTGCCTCGCTCAACAAGGTGATTAATGTCCCAGGAAAAGCATTTAAGCTAACATTTATGGGATTTGAGTCGTAATCCTGCGAAACCATTTTTTCCATGAACCTTGACAAGAGGATTTCCCGGTTAAGGTGTTGAGAGAGAGAGAGAGAGAGAGAGAGAGAGAGAGAGAGAGAGAGAGAGAGAGAGAGAGAGAGAGAGAGGAGAGAGAGAGAGAGAGAGAGAGAGAGAGAGAGAGAGAGAGAGAGAGAGAGTGTTTATGAATAAAGTATGAATGAGTGAGTGAATATTATTATATATTATATATATGAACGAGATTATATGGTTGCTAAATAGGAACGAAGAGTGATTGACACATTATATATTTTTTTTTTCTCTCTCTCTCTCTCTCTCTCTCTCTCTCTCTCTCTCTCTCTCTCTCTCTCTCTCTCCTCTCTCTCCTCTCTCTCTCTCTCTCTCTCTCTCTCTCTGTTGAGCACTGGACCAAAATTGTGTACCTGTATATGTATTTTCAAAAAAAAAAGTTAATGCACTTTATATATGTAACAAAATCATGCATGTCTCTAATATATTATTCAGTTGAGTTCGTCGTCGTCGTCGCATTACCATTATAACATTTAATCTGTCAAGGTAAAAGTTTTGTCAACGAATATTTCCGAAACATGATGTATTCAACGTACTAACTATTGACAATTACTACTACCACTACCACTACCACTACCACTACCACTACTACTACTACTACTACTACTACTACTGCTGCTGCTGTTATTATTAAGTAGTGGTGGAAGTGGTAGTAATGGTAGTGGTGGTTGTAGTAGTGGTAAGTAGTATTAGTATTAGTAGTATTAGTAGTAGTATACTATAGCAGTCAAAGTAGAAGCAGTAAAAGTAGTGGTAGTAATAAGTAGTAATAGTAATAATAGTAGTAGTAGCTTTTGTAGTAAAATATAACAACAACAACAACAACAACAACACAACAACAACAACAACAACAACAACAACAACAACAACAACAACAACAACAACCTCCCTCGTTCCTTGCTCCACGATGCACCATCAAATCCACAATGAATCACTTCGATCCCCCGTCAGAAAATATGAAGAGACAGGCAGGAAAAGAATCGCAAGCCTCGGCCATTTATCACGAAGATCTGACACTGAGAGCCTCCACCTGACGCACTCCCACACACTTTGACGCACCCTGACGCAATTTCCTTCACTACTTCAACTTCCTCCTCGACTTAATCCTTCAACTTCTCTTCGTCTATCTCTATTTCATCCATCTTTTCCTTCTCCTTCATTTATTTGCCAATATTTTTTTTAGTTTTCCACCCGTCCTCCTATATTATAATATCACATTAGCTTCCCTCTATCGCTTCCATTTCCTTTTTTCCTTTTCTCCTTTCATCTTCCTCCTCTCTCCCTTTCCTCTCCTCTTCCTTTCCTCCTCATATATATATATTTATCTGTTTCTTCTCCATCCAATCTTTCAGCTTTCTCTCCTTTTTCTTGTCCTTTTTTTCCGGGAGCTGTTTCTCAATTCCTTCCCCATTTTTCTTCTTTCTCCTCCTTTGCGTGGGATGGAGTACCACGAGCAGCTCTAAAGGTACTATTAAGTAAGTATTATATAGTGTAGGTAAGTATAGGTAATTACACCATGGTATATACTATAGTATACCAGTGTATACAATAGTATATCATAGTAGGTATAGGTAAGTATAGTATAGTATAATATTCAAAAAGAAAAATAACAAATCAAATTACAAAGAAGAGGAATATACACACTGATTAAAAAACAACAATAATACAATAGGGTCGGGGGATGAAGATGGGGAAGAAGGCTTGGGATGCAATGAGAGGGGAACGGAACGATTTGCTTGAGAATACAGTAACCGTGATTCATGTGGAGCCAACATGGGGCGGACAAGCGTAACAAACGGGGTAGGGATAAAAAAGGCAAGCAAAGGGAGAGCTGCTAAATCTACACGCACCGGGAATGAGAAGTGAGGAAAAAATTTGGCGTGTGTATGTGTGTGTGTGTGTGTGTGTTGGAGAGCCTCATAATCTACCTGCTGTACAATGTAAAGAGCATCATTTACCTGATCACCTGAGCGTCGCCGCCCTGTGGTAGTCGTTGTGGTGGGCGGGTGTGTCGGTGGTTGATGGGTTTTTGAGTGGCTTTCGACAGACCACAAACCACCCATTCCCTCCAGCCCTGCCCAGCCCACAGCCTTATCACAGGCCGCGTTTCTGTTGGCAAGATAATGACAATTACTACCCAGTACGAGACATGACGAAAAAATAACAAGGAAATACAGTATCGGAGGTAACGGAGGTTACTCGCGCTCCGCGTCAACCCGCCCACATGACCAGTGGAGGCCGATCGGCAAGGTAAAAAAGTGTTTCAAACATCACTCCCATTTCCCTTCCTATGGTTTATCAGTATAAATGATATATTGTTATCTTCGTAAATGTTTGTTCTATAATATTATCAAATAAAAACTGTAAAATACACTAAAGAAATGCCATTATGAGACTGAGAAAATATGCATGATCTTAATATTCACTTAAACTTTTCGCCATTTAATATTTTGCGAGGAAACGTTTTACATGAAACATCAATAGAAGCGGAATTTTATTAACTTTC
>JACEEZ010002157.1:20000-27500 GCA_016584305.1 Chionoecetes opilio
TATTTTTCTGTTCGTAATTTCTGCAGTTAATTTGTGTGTGTGTGTGTGTGTGTGTGTGTGTGCTTGCGGATATATTTTTTTTCTCGTACTTTTCAGTGTTTTGTGAGTTTTGCATTATATTTAAGCCAGCATGCCTATGGTAATATAAGAAAATAAGATGGAAAATAGGAGAAAGAATAAACTGCATAACCCTTCCCTAGCGTAATACTCTGGCGAAAGTATCATGATTTTTTTTTTTCTCTCTCTCTCTCTCTCTCTCTCTCTCTCTCTCTCTCTCTCTCTCTCTCTCTCTCTCTCTCTCTCTCTCTCTCTCTCTCTCTCTCTCTCTCTCTCTTTCTCTCTCTCTCTCTCTCTCTCTCCGGGCATAGCTCACACTTAAGATTAAAGCACCACCACCACCAGCACTACATAAGCGGTGTAGCACAGGTCTATAATGAACACTCAATACAGCGGCGCGCTACAGAAGGCTGTCGATACATGCATGGCGATGAGGCAGAGCATTAAATTACGAAGGCAAAAAATACAGCATAGCGTTCATCATCCTTAGCCTTTGGCAGCACCAGTTTGATTCCTGTGCGGGGGTTCGTTGTAGCGGTTCTATTTACTACTAGTTGCTTTCCATAATATCAATTCGCGTTTTCATTTAACAGCGTGATTTTCATTTAACAATGTCAGGGATCAATTGTGTATTGAACTGGGAGTATTTGCAGCGAATGATTTTTAGGTGATATTTGAGGTTGAATTTATTGTTATTAGCTAGTTGCATATATAGTGAAGAGATAGTACAGGAATAGCAGAGGGATAGTAAAGAAATCGTTGAGCCATAGTAAAGGGGTAGTAGAGAGATAGTAAAGGGATTGTGAGGATATTGTAAAGATATTGTGGGGTATTAGTAAAGAAAAGTAAAGTAAAGTAAAGGTATAGTTTAACATAGTAAAGTCATGTACATTTCAGGTAATGTTGGACAATGTTTTGTGGACGATATTCTCTTGTTATTTGGTTGAATTGTAACATCGGTGTGTGTGTGTGTGTGTGTGTGTGTGTGTGTGTGTGTGTGTGTGTGTGTGTGTGTGTGTGTGTGTGTGTGTGTGTGTGTGTGTGTGTGTGTGTGTGTGTGTGTGTGTGTGTGTGGGTGTGGGTGTGTGTGTGTGTGACTGCGCGTGTGTGTTGCAGTATGTTGTAGGTATATTCTCTCTCTCTCTCTCTCTCTCTCTCTCTCTCTCTCTCTCTCTCTCTCTCTCTCTCTCTCTCTCCCCTCTCTAAACACCCCAAAATCAGGCTTTTACCTTAAAAAAAAAAAAAAAAAATCGCCCTAACTAACCCACAAACCTTAGCTGTTTTCGATTCTCTGAAGCCCATGAACTTTCCCCACCAACCCTTCACTTAACACTCATGTCCTGACCTCCTCCTGCCCCTTCTCAACCAAGCCCCACCGCCTCTCTCCCGCCCTATGCAGTCACCCCCTTGTCCCTGCTGGCATCAGGGCATCCCCTACGCTCCTGGATTGAGCCTGGGGCCAGATTCTGAGAGCGAGCTAGGGCGCCCTATCGAGGCCACCGTGAGAGACTCTCACGGTGGCCTCGGCCCTATCCACTAGGGCGCCTGTGGTAAGGCAAACTGCCCTCCCACCGCTATGCTCAGCCGAGAATGCCGCCTTTAGTGGCACCGCTAAAGGCGCTGAAACTAAGGCATGGTCTGACCATGCCTTAGTGAGCTGCTGTTGGCCTTTGACAGACATTCTCTTCTGTTTAGAAGGCAAATACAGCCTTGTTACAGTTGCTACAACGTAACAATTGGTGTTTACGTAATAATACTGTTGCAAGGTGTGTATGAATCGATCTTGGAAGACTAAATGCGGCACTAGGGTGTTAAATGCGGGCGATAACAATGTTGTGTGTTGGTTGGGGGCGGGCGGCGGGAGGAGGGACTTGGTGCTCCGCCCGCACTAAAATGTTGTACTATTACACGTTATTATCATAATACCAGATGATATTTAGGACAGCTGAACATGCCATCATCTTCACGAGACATTAGTGCATATCATGAATGTATAAAAATTGCAGTAAACTATACCTATAATAAGATAATGAGAGCAAAATGAAATCGCGTATAAACTTTTTTTTCACCTCTTTTTATTCAACTCCTCCTTATTCCTGTAATTTTGCTTGCATTAAATTTTCACTCACTGTCTCGGAATCAAAACACCTTAACGATCGTCATGATGTATGGCACGTCTCAATGCAAAAATATATTAGTGGTCAAAACCTGCGATGAACGTCAAACTTGTGATGAAACAGCTTTTGGCGGGTGAGAGCGGTGCATCCTTGCCTTAAGTGCTTGGTGAGTGAGGGAGGGACAAAAATCTTGTTTCAGCAGAGAAGTGTTCAAGTCTTGTGATTGGTCGAAGCTGCCTAAGCAGCGCTCAGATAGGCAGCGTGATTGGCTAGTAGGATTCTCGGACCACGCCCACGCCTTAGGCTTTGGAGGTGTAAGGCAGGGCAAAAGCGCCTGAAATATCGACTGTACATAGGCTTGAGCCGGTGCCTTAGCCGGGCCTTTACAAAAGCGCCTGAAGACGGGTAAGGCGCTCTTTTCGCCTTACCTCTGAGGCACTTCTCAGCATCTCCCCCCTGGCCACCAATATCACCAAGAAAGAAAGTTCCGCTAAGCTGAAGGCTGAGGTCAGTCTCTTCGTGACTCGAGAAAATAGGCTGCGGACAATGCAGGGAAAGAGGAGACTGAGGCATGGCTTGTAAGGCTGGGAGGGAATGAGGTGTGGCCAGCATGGGGAGATGCGGTTATAAATTGACTTGTATTTTGGCTTTATTCGTAACGTCGTGAGATAAAGATTAAAGCAAAATACAAAACTGCTTGTGTGTATGCAGATTTTTTGGTTGTTGTTGTGGAGGAGATGGTGTAGGAGGAGTAGGCAAGTGTTGCAATATTCATCATCCTTTCATTATACTTACTTTCAGTTTTCAATACCTTTCACACTCTTTCATATTTTCGATGTACGTAAGTCTACTTCAAACTGAGCACGCAAACACACACACACACACGCACACGCACACGCACACACATAATTCAACCAATCCCCATCACGTCAGCCAGTCAGCTAGCCGCCAATCTAGTAATCATGTTAATCAGCCAGCCAGTCAGCCATCCATGTGACATCCGCCATCCGCCGGCAGAGTAACAACAGTCCATCACAGACAACTCCTGCGTTCCGGTGGGCAAACAAGCCGCGCTGTTTTTCATCACAAGGCTCATCAGGATAGTTAGCCTCCTCCTCCCCGCCTCCCCCTCCTCCCTCCCTCTTCAGTTTCCTTCACCACCTGCCGCCTTCTCTTCCTACCTATCTCCGGTCTCCCTCGCCTACCCTTGTTTCCCTTCCCCCCTACCTACCCCCTTTCTTCCTCCCCACTTGCAGCCTTCCCTCTCTCCCTACGCTTCCCCTCCCTACCTGCTCTGCCTCCCCCTCCTCCCTACCTGACTCCTACCCTTCATTCCCAGCTTCCCCTCCCCATCTGCAGCCTCCCCTTCCTCCCTGCAATGTGATACTAGATTTATTTTACACTGGCAACAAAACAAATGACATTTAACTCCACCGCATTTCACTTTGTAGCTTCCCTTGTTTTTGCCGCACCTGTAGTAAGAGCTGCCGATGCAGAAGAGCTCAGCGCAGGCAGTACTAATGCAGGACACTCTGTCCCTCCCTTTATAATGCATCCTGCTGTCATTATGCGACTTTCTTATAGCTCTGTGGACTCCAGAGAGGGCGGGAGAATTTACAACACACTTTATATGTTAAACGCTAGTGTGTTGTAATTTGGGAGTCATCTAGGACCGCATCGTGTCACTAATACTTTCAATATTATTTTCAAAATAATTCACTTAAATATTGTGAGTTACCTCTGCACGTACTGGGATCCTGTGACTAATAAATACTTCACCACTGATGTAATACTGAAAATGACGTGAACAGGGCTGATCAGGTGTTAATGTTCTTGTCACTCAAAAGACCACAGTAAGTGGAAAACCAACAACTATTTATAGGAAACCTGTTAATTTATACTTTTAATAACAGTAATATAAAATGTTTCCTCAATGACTGTATAACGATGGATGGAATTGTTTTGCATTAATGAACATACCACAGGTTTTTACATTAAAATTCAGTACATTTCACCTCGTTTGACCACAAAAGGCGATAAGGGTAAACGCAAGGGAACGGACGGCCTCAAGGACAAGTGAACACACGGACGGACGGAAGGACTGACCATGAAGCAGATGACAGACGGACAAGCGATAGGATGGACGGGCATGATGTTGGGAAGCAAAGATTTGCGTGTTTCAGCATCAGTCAGTCGTTGTTGTCCCTTTGAAGCTGTAATTACTTACGGAAAATTGTTCTGTTCAGAGGAAATGCTAAATGTAGACTTAGTGAAGTGAGCGTAAAACATTTGCTTTCGCTCAATTATTCAAATGTTTCAGAAACAGTGGAAACAACCTTTTTCCTGACTAAAAAGCAAGGTAGCCTTTCCGCTGAGGCCATCAACCCCAGAACGCGTTGTATATATTTTGTTACATTTTCGGAAAAAACCTCGAACAAATGCACTATATTCTGAACGAACTGTTTCCACGAACCGCACAGCACGGCAATGCATGACAAATGGACCACACTTCATGCCGAAAAAGAGTGTAGCGCTTAGTACAGGAAACTGGTCTGTGGAAATACGGTTGAGAAAAAAAAAACTGTCCGATTGGTGTTTGTGAGATATCCTGAAAGCGACACGCGGGCCTGTCACCTCACACGGGAATATCATCACGGCATAATGTTATGAAATGGCTGCTATTACTTTGGCATCAAATGTCCTGACATTGTACAAGCTAAGGCAGATGATTAGGACTCTGTTTGCTCTTTTTCCACACTTCTAATGGTGTGACACGTCCTTGAAAGTCGTGAATTTACTCGACATTGTTGATGAAAAAAATATGGTATATATGCAGTTGCAACCAATACTCCCTATTGATCAATACTCTCCTGACATAACTGGGGGGGCTGCACTCCTTCAGACTCCCCTGCTAGTTACCTAACCTAAACTGGGCATTGATTACGTAACATAATCTCGCGAAACCCCCCAGACCCCTTTGTGTTATTTTTAATTTCTGACGGCTGTTGTAGGGATGGCTAATATTTCTATTAGAAATACTCTATGATGAGAACGAAATGTTCAGGATACTTAAAACTACCGATCGTGTATTGGTTTAAATTGCACATATACCAAAAATATATATAGTATAAAGGGAATATTAATGATAAGTCTAAAACAGATCCGTGCACTCAACATGTACGGTGTAATAAGGGAAGCTAAAATTTTACCTTCCAACACACACACACACACACACACACACACACACACACACACACACACACACACACGCACGCACGCACACACACGCACGCACACACACAAATACACACACACACACACACACACGCACGCACGCGCACACACGCACGCACACACACAAATACACACACACACACACATTGCATTCGTATTCAGCAAAAAAAAGAACATGGAAACATGGGAAATACTACAAATAACTTGTTATACGAATAAAGAACTACACACAAGCTGGTTAATCAAAATACACACGAAACACAAAGTATACAAGCAATGTATAACTAACGTACCCTTAAGTATGTCCTTCGTTCTGTTGACATCCAGTGGTGTCACAGATCCCCGCTAAGCCGCCGCGTGCGCCCGTGACAGAGGCGGCCAGGGGTACTGAGGCCTTGAGGTGGCGGAGCGGCGGGGGGACGGAGGGCAGAGGGACGGGGCCAGAGACCCTACACGCAAGATAGGAAAGCAGGTGTCTCGGAGTGTGCTGTCCATTGGGTGAAATGTTTGGACATCCGCTATGTGGTAGCACCGGCGCTCGTTGTTTTATTGTACATATAGTACTGCAGATAGGTGAAATATTTGGAAGAATTGTGGGTTTGGTGAAACAAGCATGAAATTTGGCAGACAATTAAAAAAGGTGTTTGGAAAGATATTTGGCTATAGGGCCATTCCAGATTCATTCCATGAGCGGAGTGCCTGCTATTTTACAAAATGGCTGCCAAAATATCTTCTCGAATGTTGTATCCGCCATAGCAATGGTGCTTTTACAGTGCCTATTACAGATCCCATCAAGCGGAACAACCTCCATCTTTTCAGCCGCCCACCAGTCAGAGAGAAGTCAAGGAAACAGCTACAGATGTCATCCCTGAAGAACGACTGTTCGCTCTTCTCCAGGCTGTACATTGCCTCCCAGATACGCCATGGTGATTTGGACGAGTTCTTTCAGCACGAAAACCAGGCCTGTCCACCGTCTCTGTCTCAGATGGGTGGCCTGAGAACTTGAACCAAGTCTGACTTGATGCCCTGCCTGGAAAACCTTGTTCCAGTGAAAGAGGATTTCTCCACCCCCAGAGTAAAGGTCAACATCCTGGATGGTGCTGCCATCATCAACATGCTGCGACCAGGGAATGCAAAGACATTCCAAGGTTATGCCACTGATGTCTTCGTGCCGTATGTCACATCCCAGCTTCAGCATGTAGACAGACTAGACATTGTCTGGGATCTGTACATGGCAGACAGCTTGAAGGCGGACACTCGCAGCAAGAGAGGAAAGGGAGTTAGGAGACGAGTCGAGCCATCAAGTGCAGTTCCTGGAAACTGGCAAGAGTTTCTCCGCATCAACGACAACAAGACGGAGCTGTTCTCCTTCCTGGCTTCTAACGTGGCAGACATTGACACCAACAAACATCTCATCACCACACAAGGCACTGGCGTTCTTTGCTCCAATCGCCAGGACGTGTCAGCTCTAGCGCCATGCACGCATGAGGAGGCTGACACCCGTATCCTCCTGCACCTACAGGATGCCGTACAACAGGGGTACAGCAAAGTGTCAATACGCACAGTTGATACAGACGTGGTAGTCCTGGCCATAGCATCAGCCAATCGCCTCAACATCTCTGAACTGTGGATTGCCTTTGGAGCTGGGAAGAGCTTCAGGTTCATCGCTACTCATGAGATCGCCAAAGCTCTTGTTTCTGACCGATGTGTGGCCTTGCCGATGTTCCACGCCTTCACTGGATGTGACACGGTGTCCTGTTTTGGCGGCAGGGGCAAGAAGACTGCATGGGACACCTGGACCACCTATGGAGACGTCACACCAGCATTCTGCGCCTTGGGTGCCATGCCAGACCCACGTGCCATTGACGAGTGGATGCAACCACTAGAGCGATTTGTGGTCCTGCTGTACGATCGCACCAGCACAGAGGAGGGTGTGAACCAGGCAAGGAAACAGCTGTTCAGCAAGAAAGGCAGAGCTATTGATGGTCTGCCTCCTACACAGGCTGCACTCATCCAACACACCAAGAGAGCTGTCTACCAGGCTGGTCACTGCTGGGCCCAAATGATGACCCCTGCTCCAGAGCTTCCGTCA
>JACEEZ010002157.1:40000-57500 GCA_016584305.1 Chionoecetes opilio
AATCGAAACCGAAATATCAACAAGAAAAGCTAAAAAAAAGAAGCAATGAACCTCCAAGCCGTGCTTCGATGGTTTATGATCAGTGAGTCCCGAACGAAGTTTCCTCATCAATACAAGTTATTATAATGCTCGGGACTTGACGCTGGTGAGGGAGATGCGTAACTTGCATTGAGGAGGAGGAGGACGGGCCAGAGGAGGAGTACGAGGAAGATAACGAGGACAAAAGAGTATTACGCAGGGGGAGAGGAAAAAAGACGAAGAAAAATATTATGGGGAAAAAGAACATGACGAAAAAAATTTAGTAAAACAAAAGTCACACAAATATCACAAAATACAGATGAGATGCGTAACTCACCCTTGCCATGAGCAGCAGCAGGAGGAGGAGCAGGATGGAAGTAGGATGAAGGAGGAAGGTAACGAGGACAAAGGAGTATTACGCAGGAGGAGAAGACTAAGAAGAAAAGAAAATAAATAATGCGGGGGAAAAAACAAGAAGAAATAAATAGAGTAAAAACAAGTAGATCACAAATGAAGACAAAAACGAGGAGGAAAAGGAGGAGAAAGAATAAGTATATGACAGTGGAGGAAGTGGACGGCAGAGTTAGGGAGAAAAAGGAAATACCTTTAAAAAGAGATGGCTATAGAAGAGAGCCTTTTGTCGGGGTGGAAGACGGACAGGGGGAGGAGGTAGGGGAGGTAGGAGGAGGAAGGAGGAGGAAGGAGGACGAAGAGGAGGAGGCAGATGAGATGGAGGAGAGAAGCATGATGATGATGATGATTATAGTAATATGATAATAATGATGATGATAATAGTAGCCTACCTATGATAAAAATAATAATGACAATGATAATGAAAGCAAAAGCAATACGTATAATGAAAGATAATCGAAAACAACAATGAAGAACAGGCACAAAGGAAAATAAATAAAGACTATATAGTTAAGACTACTAAAATAAGGAAGAAGATGAAGAGGAGGAGGAGGAAATAGAAGAAGAGGAAGACGTGGGAAAGTGCAGATAGTGATGATGATATCGGTAAACTCACACTTTCTATCCTTCATTTCTACTTCACACACACACACACACGCACGCACGCACGCATGCACGCACGCACGCACGCACGCACGCACGCACGCACGCACGCACGCACGCACGCACGCACGCACGCACGCACGCACGCACGCACGCACGCACGCACGCACGCACGCACACACACACACACACACACACTCCACACACTCCATTCGTCCACCGACCCTTCCATACACTCTTTTCCCACTCTTACATGCTCCCATAAGTCCACACCCACTTCACGATATACTCCACAAATTGCTCCACACACCTCCCTCCACCAACCACGCCACACACTCCATGAAACAACACACTCCACACTTCTTGTTCTTCTTACGTCTTTTTCCTTTTCTTTCTTCTTCTTCTTCTTCCCTCCGTCTGATCTTCTACCCTCCTTTTCCTGCTCCTCTTGTCTTATGTTCCCTGCTCTTCCTCCCTCTTCTTCCTTTATTTCTTGCCTTATAAACTCCAATTCCATTAATTCATATAAATACCTTCATACACACCTCCCTCCCTCCCTCCCTCCTCTTTTCCTCCTTCCTTCTCTCGCTTCTCTCGCTTCTCTTTTCACCTCGACAATAATTAACCTTTTCTAGTCTTATTTGTCACCTCCGTGGTGCAGTGGCTAGCGTGCCTGGCTACGAATCTGCGGGCCCTGGTTCGAATCCGGGCCAGGGCAAGTCGGTGACCAGCCTAAAGCAGCTGTTCTTCCTTCCTTTCGGTGTGATAAATGAGTACCTGGGGTAACCTGGGGAAGGTAACTGTGGTAACCCAGGTGTCACACTAGCCCTGTGTCCCGGGGTAACGGGTCCTCACCCATCACAGGCTCTAAGGGCTAACGCCACGGAGATGAGCACCGAATGCCACGCGCAGCATTGCGTATGCTCCCATCTTTACTCTTTAATCTTATTTGTCCTTGTTTGCTTCCCTTTCATCGCGTGGCCCAGCACTTCCACATCCCGCTCACGTCCTAACCTTCCTTCACATTCTTCCTTTCTGATGTCGCTGATGACTTTTAGCACCTCGCATGACCTCTTCCCTGTCCTTCATTTCTTATTATTGCCAGATATTAGTTACTCCTCTTCCTGCCTTCATCCTATATTCCCTGTACGTTCCTCCATCCGTTACCAACTATTCCTTCACTTTGTTCCATATTATTTTTCTCCTCTCTTTCAATACCTCATTTCTACCTTCAATTGCGGTCGACAAGAACCTGGTAGGTGAGAATAAGGTCCCGAGCAGGTCCCACCAAGGAGCAACTGTCAAATCCATCGTCGAGTGGCTGAAGAAACCCGCATGTAGCATACCTGTTCTTTCAACTGCGACTACAAGTGCGGCGGAGGAAACACCAGGTGGCAGCATGAGCCTGACTGAGGATCCGAACATCACAGAAAACGGTATCTTCACCTAAGACCACTGATGTCACAATGAAAATCCAGCCTACGCCACCAACGGGCGTGGACCAACCATCACGACCCTCCAGAATGTGCAGGGCTTATCACCTGAGCCCCCCCTACAAAAAAAAATAGCCTACAGGTGCTATAGGCTCCGACGTAATAAAAAAATAAATATTAATAAACTAATACGCAGCTCTCTCTCTCTCTCTCTCTCTCTCCTCTCTCTCTCCTCTCTCTCTCTCTCTCTCTCTCTCTCTCTCTCTCTCTCTCTCTCTCTCTCTCTCTCTCTCTCTCTCTCTTCTCTCTCTCTCATCTCTCTCTCTCTTCATCTCTCTCTTCTCTCTCCTCTCTCTCTCTCTCTCTCTCAAAGGAGTGAGTCACCCCTGAACAACGCATTTTCACGCGCCCTCACATCTGTTAGGCAAGGGCGCGCTGCTTTTCACCTAATTAGCGTTGACAACACTGAAACACTGCAATGCAATCACGTCCTTACTCTGCCTCCTGTTAGCTTTTTTTTTTGTTGTTGTTGTTGATTTTAACGTCATATAGTACATTGTCACATACCTGCGCATCACCGATTGTTTTCATTATTTCTACGCAATTCGTTTTTTTAATGGATTTCATAATAGTATATTTGTCTATGTACACACTTGTGCTTTTTGCTGACCTTTCTACTATTCTCTACAAGCTATATACTCTTTGTAAAAATACACCTCATCATTGCACATACACACGCAGTTTTATAATAGTTTATTGACAAAGCACAACACAATGCACACAAAAATCTATACAAAAGAACATCTTATTTTGTTTTGTCCATAATAACACTAAAGAAACAAATAAACTTTGAGAGGAGCATATGAAATTACATATAAATATGAAGTACTTCATATGCAAAATTGCAACTCGCACAAATAAGTTCTTTCATTGAATAATTCGCCAATATCAGAAAAGTTCAACATTGGGTATCTTTCACGGCACCGGGAAGCCAATGGGCAGTCTATCAATACGTGTTTCTCTGTTTGCACCTGAATATCATCACACGGACACACACGTTCCTCTGGCGGTGTACGGCTCCACCTCCCAACCTCTACTTTGAGGTTGTGAGACATGAGACGCAGTCTAGTGAAAGATTCACGTTTATAATCAGGAATATACACTTTACTGGTATATATCGGGTGCACTGTCATAGTCGTGTTCATATCAATTAGTCGTTAGCTTTGTTGCGCCCTGGCCTTTCACGTATGTTTCTGTTATTTCCTAATGGGTTCATAGCAATCCCAACTCTGTCAAGATCGAGCTCCATGCAAATCCGCAAACCCAATCCGTACGTTCCGCAACCGCAAGTCCGCAAATTCTTGAAGTTCACACTCCGCACCGCAAGTCCGCAACCCCAAACTACCTAATATATTTATTCTCGTTATACTCCCCAAAAGCAGACACTGGATTTGGAAAGACTCAGCCCGGTTCCCACCTTCCCGCTTGTACGGCCGCATACAACAACAAAGCGTCACAATGACGTCACAACAAAGTCTACCGCACGCCGTACCGCTGTACGCGCCGTACAAAGTTAATTCAAGTCATCTCTCCCGCTCGGCGGTGTCCGCTCGAGCGGAGTTGCCAACTGTGCCCAGTTACCACAAATACCACTCAAGCGGTGATGATGGTGACGTCATTGTTGTTGTATGGCGGCCGTACAAGCGGGAAGGTGGGAACCGGGCTTTATGGTCAGTTTAGTTACCGACGTGCCTTGCTACTCCTCTCTTGCAGGATTTCGGCTCATAAAAAAACAGAATACTGTTCTTATATATATATATATATATATATGTATATATATATATTTTTTTTTTATATCACAAAGGACTGGCCAAGGGCGCAACATAAATGGGTAACACAAAGCCCGCTTAGTTGCCAGGAAGACAGACAAGGCTATAAAGAAGACAGTAAGAGAATAAAATAAAAAAAGAGGGGTGAGCCAATTTAGTTTGGGAGGTGTCTTGTTACTCTTCTTTTGAAAAGATTTAAGTCATAGGAAAGTGGAAAAATAGAAACAGGAAGAGAGTTCCAGAGTTTACCAGTGACAGGGATGAAAGAGTAAAGATACTGATTAACTCTTGCATTAGGAAGATGGACAGAATAGGGATGAGAATGAGTAGAAAGTCTTGTGCAGCGAGGCCGCGGGAGTGGGGGAGGCATGCTGTTAGCAAGTTCAGAAGAGCAGTGAGCATGAAAATAACGGTAGAAGAGAGCAAGAGAAGCAACATTGCGTCGGTGATTTAAAGATTGAAGACAGTCAGTCAGAGGAGGGGAGCTGATGAGACGAAAAGTTTTTGACTCAACCCTGTTTAGGAGAGCTGTATGAGTGGATCCTCCCCAAACATTTGAGATATACTCCATACATGGGCGGATAAGGCCCCTGTAGAGAGCAAGCAATTGGGAGGGAGAAAAAAAAGGACGCAGACGCCACAGGACACCTAACTTCTTATAAGCTGTTTTAGCAAGAGATGAGATGTGAGATTTCCAGTTCAGATTTTTTGTAAAGGATAGTCCTAGAATGTTCATTGTAGAAGGAGACAGTCGAGTGTCATTGAAGAAGAGGGGATAGTTATCTGGTAGATTTTGTCGAGTAGATAGGTGAAGAAATTGGGTTTTTGAGGCATTGAACAAAACAAGGTTTGCTTTGCCCCAATCAGAAATTAAAAAAAGATCAGAAGTTAGGCTCTCGGTGGCATCTCTCCGTGAATCACTTAGTTCCTGTTGAGTTGGACGTCTAATAAACGACGTTGAAAAATGCAGGTATAGAATCATCAGCGTAGGAGTGGGTAGGGCTTTGAGTTAGACTTAGAAGATCATTAATGAATAATAGAAAGAGAGTGGATGATAGGACAGAACCCTGGGGAACACCACTATTGATAGATTTAGGAGAAGAACAATGTCCGTCAACAGTAGCTGCAATAGAACGGTTTGAAAGGAATTTATTGATTTAATGTCTAAAAAGGGGAATGTGCCAGACATCAGAGGTCATATGGCACTATGGCAAAGCATATAAAGGGGAGGGGTTAAAGAATAATAGTGAAACGATGAGGGAAGGGGAAAGAACGGAATGTTACAACAGGATGGTGATTATAAGAAATATTTACTGTGCTTCATTTATCTTCGTTATTACTCGTCGTCGCCCGGGGCATCGACCAATAAGGCCATATAGGCCTTATAGGCCTCAAGGCCAATAATCACCATTTGCCGAAAGTTTGCAAGGCATATTTTTTGCTTCAGTGCACGAACCGGTTTTTCTTGTTTCTCGGTAAATTTTTATTTTTTTTATTTTCCATATTGGACATATTTGCGTTTACGCAAGTGCTTCCGAAAACGCAAATCCGCAAACATTTACACTTCCGCACATCCGCAAACGAATTCGGACTTCCGCAGTTTGCGGAAGTTGCGGTTTGCGGAAGTGTTTGCGGAAGTGCCCACCTCTGACACACACACACACACACACACACACACACACACACATACACACACACACACACATTCTTCGTTGCCAATAACAAAGCGACAAAGCACAGGCATCTCAGTCTGTCTCCCATCATTCCAAAATTCCTCATTCCATCCCTTTAGCAGCTACTTATTAGGGTGGTCCTTAAAATTGAAACTCGGAAAGTCTAAGCTCCAACCCCCGGAATTCATTGGAATAGTCAAGAGAACTCTCCTGGTGAATTTTTTTCTTCTCAATCGAGCAAGATTTACCCCTCCCTCATCGACCTTGAAGTTTCACCATGACGATCAAAAACAACAATCCTTGAAAAAAAAAATTCGTGCCATTCATTCCCAAAATGTTAGCTTATAACACACAATATACAGTGTTTTATAAATGGTTACCTCATTACACAGTTAAATGACCACAATCCACAGTTAATATCCGTGAAAAAAAAACACCCGAAAATTTGACCATTTTTGAACTTCACAAATCTTAAGCAAAATTTCTTTCTACCTCAAATACATATTTTGTAGCGACTGTAGCCCAACGTAAATCAAGTGTAACTGCAGTATATTTTAACACAACATGGAAGTATAATTTTTGTTCCATGAACACAATCTGAGTCTCTTTAGAAGACTCTAACAGACTACTCACAAGGCTCCTAGGCCTGTCCGACTTAGTGCTCCTGCTCCTGGTGGGCCGCCACACCAGCAGCCACGGTCTTCTTTCTGGAGTCCGGGAACTCCGCATGATGACGAGAGACAACTTGGAGGAGAAATTGCAGTTGCTCCTCATCCTGAGTTAGCCTTCGGTTGTACTCCTGGATGAGGGCAACTCCTCGCTCCGCGTGGTCGTTGATGACCGCTATCCCCTGCACGAAGGCCGCTGCTGTCCGGAAGTCTTCCCGCTCCAGCCAGGTCGCGGGATCGGCGTCGAGGAAGCCGTCTTCCAGGCGCAGATCCTGGAAGAACCGTCGCGTGTTGGTTGATGCCATGTCGTGCAGTTGGAGTCCAGAGACGGCTTGGCTGGGCAGTTTTGGGCGCTTCGCTGGAGATTCATCTCCCACCGTGGTGTGAAGTGAGGTGAGGATTTGCCTCTTCTCCTCCACCGTGACCAGGGGGTCAAAGAGAGAGCGCCAGAGCGACAAGCTCCTCCGAAAGGTACCACAGGCGCCCTTGCAGCTTGGTCAGAGTTTCCTTGCCCACGTCCCGGTTGACGTCCATATAGGTCGTCAAATCCTTCAGCAGTTGCAGGTCGTGTCGAGGGGCAGCTGCGGCCTCCGGAACCAGTGTCCAGGCTTTCGCGTACAGGCGACTGATGAAGACGGCGATTTACCGCAGGCCCTTCTCCTCCCTCGCTGTGAGCTTGAATTGGCACCGGAACATCCACACCTTCAGTGCGTAGATGGCTTTCGACATCCACCTTGCCTGGTGCATGGGTCCGGGGGCTAGGAACCTTACTCCTCGTGGGGGGACCTGACCGAGGAAGATCACAGTCAATTCCAGCAGCTCCCGGTAGTCGTCTCGAAGGCCCTTGTGGTTGATCAGGGTGCTCTGGAACCAGTTCTTGTCCACAGCACAGGGTCCAGCAGAGGACGCACATGGGGGTGGGAATCACCGGACTCGAACTGGCTCCGGTCGATGAACTTCCAGTGATCTTGGAAGCGCTTGAACAGGGTCACTTCCGGACCTGACGTGGGGCCCATGACCGTCGTGAAAGCCGCAGCGAGGAGCAGCTCAAGGACATGATGGCGGCACGCGAAGTATAGGAGATCTTTTTTGAGCTGCTGTTCGATCAGGACACAAGCCCCGTCGTTCCGGCCTGTGTTGGAGGATGTCGTGTCAAACGACATCCCACTGATGCGCTCAGTAAGGTCCCAGTCTTTGAGTGCCCCGACAACTGCTTTGGCCCTCTCAGAGCCCGTTCCGCTCGGCAGCTTGGGGACGTTGAGGAGCTGCACCGTTCCATTGCCTGAGACCAGAATGGGAAGTCGCTCGACGTTCTCCTTGGTCGTAAGGTCTTGCATCAATTTCCCATCCCAATGAACAATGAGCGTGCAGCCCTACCGTAGCTCCTCCTTGAGTGCCACACGAGCATTCGTCCGGTGTTTCCGGCGATGCCGACGGATTGAGCTGCGGTTGATGTTCAGCTCGGAGACGTCATGACCGGGCGAGTGGGCTGCCGCCGACAGGACATAGACTGCTCCCCGGGCGGTCATCTTGGTTCTGTCCAGACACGCTGCCACACTTGGCGTGATCACGTTTGTCATAGCCCTCCTGGGGCGCTTTGGAGGTCCCGCTTCTTTGTCGTCTCTGCTCTCCTCCTCAGCGGTCTCATCTGCAGAGGTGGACGACGATTCCAATTCCACTGGGGTCATGGACGTGCTGGCTTCATCCTCCTCGTGCTGTCTCTGTTGCTCCTGCAGCTCACGGCGTTGAACGGCGCGGGCCACCACGGCAGCTAACCGTGTGTCGACAGATCCCTGCTGTCCACGGCGACCGGGTTCGTGCTGAGCTAGCAGAAATGCCTTATCCTCCTCATTCGTGAGGACGTCCAGGGCATTGGTGGCGGCGACATCGAAGAGATTCTTCGTCCGCTTCTTGAAAGCTTCCTCACGCACCGCTTGAGAGCCAGCTCGCCCCTTGTTCCGCTTGACGTTTCCAAACTCCTTATGGAGTTTTTCAATCTTTGCCAGGATGGTGTCCTTTCGCTGGAATGGGATCCTGGCCTTCAACCAGAGCTCAATGACAATTTTCATGACATCGTTGGCCGCCTCCCGCACAGACTTCTTCTCGACCTCGATTCAGCATATCAACAGTCCCAGCATTCCTTCTTCCGAGGGAAGTTGAGACCCGGCAATGTTTTGCAACGGAGCAATCAAATAGCGACGTTCACTGCTGCCATGCTTGATAGAATGATAGATTGATGAGTGATGACTCAACCTGAAAAAAAACATTGTTAGGGGGGCGGTGAGAAGAACGAGTAATACACATTACACATCTATAATAATATAAGCGAAAGTGTGTCTGTCTGTCTGTCTGTCTGTCTGTCTGTCTGTGTGTGTGTGTGTGTGTGTGTGTGTGTGTGTGTGTGTGTATAGGTTCCGCCCCCCGTGGCGCAAACACCTCATATGGCACATTTTTGGAATCAGGTTGACCAGAGGAAGGTCATAAGCCCACTTATGAGATGATCCGATCACTTTTTCTTTCTTTTTTTTAGCAGCCTATTAGCGAGAATTGTGAAAACAAAAGTGGGTTGAGAGAATTGAGGAAGCCTTGATGTAGGGTGATGGGTAATGGGTGAGTGAATGGGTGGGGTGATGGGTAATGGGTGTGAGGTGATGGGTGAGTGAATGGGTGGGGGGTGATGGGTTGGGGGTGATGGGTGATGGGTGAGGGAATAGGTGGGGGGTGATGGGTAATGGGTGAGTGAATGGGTGTGTGGTGATGGGTAATGGATGAGTGAATGGGTGTGTGGTGATGGGTAATGGGTGAGTGAATGGGTGGGGGGTGATGGGTAATGGGTGAGTGAATGGGTGGGGTGATGGGTAATGGGTGTGGGGTGATGGGTGAGTGAATGGGTGGGGGGTGATGGGTTGGGGGTGATGGGTGATAGGTGAGGGAATAGGTGGGGGGTGATGGGTGAGTGAATGGGTGTGTGGTGATGGGTAATGGGTGAGTGAATGGGTGGGGGGTGATGGGTAATGGGTGAGTGAATGGGTGGAGGGTGATGGGTAATGGGTGAGTGAATGGGTGGGGGGTGATGGGGTAATGGGTGAGTGAATGGGTGGGGGGAATACATACATTTCTACATCCATGATTTCAGGAAAGTTAGAAGGGGCTATCTGGAGAGTCCATGTTTGGTGGGCCGAAGGCCCACCAAACACAGGTGGTGGGCCGAAGGCCCACCAATAGCCCTCCGCAGGAGCTAGCCAAAAAGTCCGCCCGGAGGGCGGCTTTGCGACTAGTTACACATAATACACAAACACACAGATCGACGGATCACATCAAAAGAGACGATTGGACATTACAGGAGCGTTTCAAAGTTCAGCACAGGCCGATACGTCGTCGTTCTAATGTCAGCCGCCCCGAGAAACTGAGGCTAAACTTCAAGGTCGATGAGGGAGGGTAAATGTTGTTGGAATTTGAAAGAAATGCACGAGGAGAGTTTTCTTGACTATTCCAATGAATTTCGGGGGTTGGAGCTTAAAATAAATGAATTCGAAAATTTACCCCTCACGAAGGACCACTCTACTACGTATATACCATCTTGCCGTCTAAAATCCAGTGCCACAGATGGAAATACTACAACATATAAATTTTTCGAAACTGAGGGAGTTCCTGCAGTAAATATCCTTGAAACAGTGCAAGGCGAGTGTACAGACAGTGGTGCGTCAGCTGCTTGCTTGATGGAAGGAAGGGTGAGGGACGCGAGTCAGAACGCCAGAGCTTGTTGTCTCAATAGACAGAGGGAGAGAGGAAGGATGAATGTGCTGTGCAAGGGACGACCAGGATATTGGCAAAAATAGCAGGCGAGCTGATGCATTGCCTAGAGAGGGGAAGGAAGAGTGTGTTTATTGAGAGTGTTGTTGCGGCTATGTACACTGTACATAGTGTACAGTATATATATATATATATATATATATATATATATATATATATATATATATATATATATATATATATATATATATATATATATGTAGCTTTCGGTAATCCTATCACTACTAAAACTAATGATAATGATAATAATGATGATGATTATAATAACATTCCACACATCCTGCAGCAAAACACATAGTAAGCCGCAGGATCCCATTTTGTGTGAGCAACGAGAGTCCTTCGCTTGCCAAGAGGAGCCATGAATGCGCCGTAATGTTCCTTCCACATATTATCTTCCTCCTAGCCGCAGGTGTCCCTCTGAGCCTCCTCCCTGCTCATGCATAATGACGAGCAGTGCGAGGACAGGGACCACGAGAGAGAGAGAGAGAAGAGCCAGGAGAGAGAGAAAACAAAAGAAGACATGGAAAAACATAGAAGAAAGAATACAAGGTTTTTTTTGGGAAATTAATAAATACATAAACTAAAATTCAAATAGGATCGCAAAATATGCCCGTGTAAAATGAGTATGCAAAAGGAAGATGGCAAAATATGTCATGGGTGAGAAAAAGTCGGAAAAAAAGAGGAAGAGTTGGGGACGAGAAGGAAAACAAGATGATGAGGAACAAGATGTGGAGAAAATGGTTAAATTAAGAGACGCGGTGGAGAGAGAGAGAGAGAGAGAGAGAGAGAGAGAGAGAGAGAGAGAGAGAGAGAGAGAGAGAGAGAGAGAGAGAGAGAGAGAGAGAGAGAGAGAGAGAGAGAAGGGGGGGGGGGGGCTCGTAAATATTGTCGATGAAATACAGCTTTAATTCGTTACTTTGATAAATCATTTGAAAACACCCTCGTAGTCGATTTTTATTCCACGTCGACCGAGTTCACTAAAAACTAAGCATTTCATCCGATTTAGTCTCCATTCGGCCGATTTTTCCTGCATATATTTTTCAGATTTTTAAATGAATCTTCAACGTTTCATATCCTCCTCGTAACTAAACTTTTGAGGTTGGAAGCTTCCTTCACGTTTTTCATAGTTTTAGTTGTCCTTTCTTAAATCTAATCAAATATTTCCATTTTTTTCATCTAAATTCGTATTCTCCTCAATTTCTCATTCTTCTTCGTTGTAAACTTTCCATATCTTTTTCGCTTCATCTATTAACTGCAGTTTTTTTTTCTCCCTTCAGACTTTCTCAGATGCATTTCCCTTTAAAAAAATTCATATGAAAATGCAAATATTTGCTAATACTCAGATGATGATATAAACTTTTTCCTACTCGCACATGGTTCATCAGTCTTCTCTCTCTCTTCTCTCTCCTCCCCTCTCCTTCTCTCTCTCCTCCTCTCTCCTCTCTGCTCTCATTATTCATTTTTCCTCCGTCCTCTCGACGCAAATTCGAGTAATACATTTTCGACGCTAAAAGGATTTCATTTGTCATCCCAACGCAGAATTATGAAGCACCGGAATAGAGGAAAGGTAAGATATACCCCCGAGAGGAGAGATAGATCACCAAGAGAGAGAGATAGATACACAAGAGAAAAAGGAGAGAGAGAGAAGAAGAGAGAGAGGAGAGAGAGAGAGAAGAGAAGAGGAGAGAGGAGAGGAGAGAAGAGAGAGAGAGGAGAAAAGGAGAGAGAGAGAGGAGAAGAGGAGAGAGAAAAGAGAGAGAAGAAGAGAGGAGAGAGAGAGAGAGAGAGAGAGAGAGACTTTTTGACTTATTGTTTTATTGGCCTCCATGATACAATACTTTTTTTTATTCATTTTACATAAGTAAGGCATGAAGCCTGGCTCTGTTGAGCGCAAGCTCCTTACAGACCTGTTGTTTAGATTACAAAAACGTTTAGCAAGTGGATTTAGGCCATTGGCTAACAAATTTATACAATATTAATAACTGACATTATAAATTAATATATACATACGTAATCCCTATATACACATACATGCATACATATACAATGCAACATACCTACACGTACACATACATTTATGCGCACACACCAGACACCTACATACCCATAAATTTACACAACCCAAACATACTTACACTTTTAACACAGTGTAATATACAAGTAACACACATAATGAATCCATGCATACCTACAGAATGACAGTTGTAAAATTTTTGAAGAACAATTTTTTGAGTTTATGTTTGAAGGATATTTGATTTTGTGGAATTTTTTATTTCTGCTGGTAACTTTTCCCATAATTTGACACCTCTGATGAAACTTTTTGGGCTGAGCATGAGTAGTCCTGCAACGTGGTATTCGTAACTGTAATGACCTTGTAGCAAAAGTATTTTGAAATGTGTGAAAACCTTTTATCAATAGGATACACATGTAATGATTTAAAAACAAATAAGTTTGATTGCAGAGATATTATATCAGACATTTTTGAGTAACTGGTGGTCTCAAAATAGTGGGTTGGTGTGCTCATATCGTGACTTATAAAACATAACACGTATTAATTTTTTTTGAGAAAAAATAGATTATCCACATATGTTTTATATGCTCCCCCCCAAATTGTTGGAACAATACAGTAGATATTGATATCCTAGGATGAATATATTTGAATAATACACTCAAGTGTACAGCTACGAATTTTATAAAAAACGCCAGTTAATTTAGATATTTTAGTACACAATTGATTTATTTGAGATCTCCATGTTAATTTATTGTCAATGGTTATACCTAGAAATTTATATTCTTCAACTTTACACAAGGATAAATCATTCATTTTGACGTCAATATGGGCTGCACTAGTCATTAGAGGGTGGGATACCATGTAGCATGTTTTAGAGATGTTCAGTGTTAGTTCATTGCTTTTTTTATCCAGTTAGATACATTAATTAACTCTGAGTTTAGTATTTCCCTCTCTTTCCCAAGATCTTGTCCCTGAATATATATGGAAGTGTCATCAGCAAAAAGCAAAAACTTCAATTTATTACTACAACGTAAAATGTCATTGATATAGAAAAGAAACAAACTGGGCCTAAAACTGAACCTTGTGGTACACCATAGCAGTTTGATTCATGTGAAGATGCAGAATTATTACATACGTGTATTGTCTTCTGTGGCTTAAGTAGCTGTTGAACCAGTCATGTGCCGGCCACGAATGCCATAAGTTTTAAATTTTTTTCTAATAAAATAGGATGAGAGATGGTGTCAAACGTTTTTTGATAAGTCACAAATACGTTTTTTTGATAAATTTTTGTTGTCTAATGAGTTATAAATACTATTACAAAGGTGATGGATTGCTAAACTCTGTACTATAGTTGGGTCGAAGCCATACTGAAATTCTGTTAGTATGTAAATTTTGACAGGTACTCCTTAATTTTGCTTACAACAGTTTTCTCAAAGATTTTACTAAAGCTTGAAAGGATAGAACCGGTCTGTAATTACTAAAGAGAGACTTTTTCACCTTTTTTGAATATGGGAACCACTTTCGCTAATTGAAACTTTTTTTGGAAAACTACCTTCTTTAAACGACAGATTTATAAATATAATCTAAAAAGTTAGAGACTTCACAGCTGCATTGTTTTATAACTTTAATATTAATATCATCAAAAGCCTGGCGAAGTTGTTTTAAGGTTTTTAATAAAAATTTTCGATTTCTGGTTTTGATGTAGGTCAAAGGAAAAATTGAAAAGGGTACAGGGTCAGGTAGGTACTGTCTAAATGAAGTAGCACTTGGCACAATGCTCTGACTAGTTGAGTAGAAAACATTACTAAAATAATCATTAAATGCAGTAGCAATTTCGTTATTGTTAGATGTTGTTTTATTGCAAAAAATTATAGAAGGTGGTAATTTTGACTGGTTTTTTTCCCATTAGATTATTAACAATACTCCAAGTTTTTTTTTGCATCACCTGCTTTCTCGCGTAGTCTGGACCTAAATGATTGTTTTTTAGCTGCCCTAATTGTAGTTGTTAATGAGTTCCTGTACCGTTTGAATATTCTTTCGTAAGTTAGTGGCCACTTAGCGTATAATTTTTGCAATCTGTTACGATGTTTGATGGAATTCCTGATTGCTGTTGCGATATAAGTCTTACCTAGGTGTTTGTCCTTACTAAAAATTTTTTTAACAGGAAAGTGTTCATTATAGAGAATTTGAAACTTATTCATATATAATCAAAGTTTCATCAACCCTGTCTTTTAACTCCAATTCCCATTTATAATTCTTCAATTTATTTCTAAAGGCATCGATGTAAGTATCAGTGATTATTCTTCTGGTTAGGATATGAGAACAATGTGTACTATTAATGTGAACAGAAAATAATGCTAAAAATTGGGGAAGTGGTCACTGATGGAAGTTTTAAATATACCACTCTCTTGGGAATTAAGGAAATCATTATCCAATGTTGATCTATTAATGAAGCAGAGTTTTATTTACTCTAGTAGGTTTATTTATCGTGGAGTAAAAAAGTGGGAAAAAAAGCAAATTAATAAAGTTGCAAACATGATTATCTTGCTTTTTAGCAAATTTTTATTAAAAGTCGCCCATTAAGTAACATTTCATGTTGAATTTTGATAAAAAGTCTAAAAATTCTCCATGGACAGAAGGGAACTCACTAAGATTAGAATTTGGGAGGGCTAAATAATTCCTATTATAAATTAATGGGCTGTTTGAGTTTCCCAAAAAAAAGGATTGAATGTGAGGTAGCTGCAAAGAGACATCGTTTAAAGGGGGAAACCTTGGAAGGACTTTTTTAAGGTTATTGCCACACGTCCACCTCGTGTAGTCTTATTTCTATAAAGGGCAGAATAACCTTCAAACTATAAAGTTTTACATATTTCATCGTTTAGGCGAGTTTCACATAAACCCAAAGGGCATCAAACTCTATACCAGATGGACTTAAACACTGATCTAAAAAGGATTCAAGATGAAGGGGTACACTGCTAATATTATAGGACAAAAATTATCAAACCCGTTGCTAGAAGACTTACATTTTAGATTTGAATCATCACTGAAGAATAATTACAAACTGGATCTGGATTACACGGTCACTCACATATCCTCAATAGGGTCCCCGCCGATCCGTAAGAACTTGAATCAAAAGTCATACTGTTATAACATGTAAAAGGGAAAACTATGAGTATCATTATCAAAGCACAACTAAAAATTTAATATCACTTAAATTGGGAAAGGAAAAAATTGATCACTATCCATGAAAAGGATAGGAAGTAGATGATTGTACTTTACCAATCGGAGATTTAAACAGCTTTTCGTGCAGGTTTAGGCTTCTGTTGCGTTGATACGCTTCCCCCTCTGGACGACGAAGCCGCTCCCTCCCCGGTGGCAGCGGCACTGTAGGTGTTTTTTCAACAAGCTGACGTTTTACCAGCACCCTCGTCAGCACGGGGCCATGGCAGCAGCAGCAGCCCGTCGTCTGGTGACAGCGACTGAAGGGTCAGCACTGGTAGAAGACGCGGCGTTGGTCGTCAGACTGTCATTCGTAACAATAGAAGCGGTAGTTAATCCTGAATAAACCCTCCTCGTTGCCACCCCGGGCTTCACTGAGCGGGGGGCCGGCGCTGGCAGCGACAACGGTTTCTTCTAGCTGCTTCACGAGGCTCATTCGAACCGGTCGATTCTTGATCACTAGTTTGGTGTGCCGAAAATACGCTATCTTTCCCTCACTTTTTGCCTTTTTAGCAAAGGGAGCTGAGCTTTTCCGTACATTTTGTGAGGCTGGGCACAGGTCTTCATTTATAAGATTCTTGTACCCTTCAGCTTTGGGAACATTCCTCATCACCGCCTCACGGTCACAGAACCTGGTAAAACGAGCAATGATGGGGCGGTCTCGGTGATCTAGACGCTGTCCACCCGGTGTGCTCGTTCAAGCTGGATGTCAGGTAGTTTTAAGCTTCTCCTCCCAAAAACTTAGACACTAAAACAGCTGATTGCTCCCCAGAGAGAGAGAGAGAGAGAGAGAGAGGAGAGAGAAGAGAGAGGGGAGGGGGAGAGAGAAGAGAGAGAGAGAGAGAGAGAGAGAGAGAGGGAGAGAGAGAGAGAGAGAGAGAGGGGAGAGAGAGCGAGAGCGGGGAGAGAGAGGAGAGAGAGAGAGGGGAGAGAGAGAGAGAGAGAGAGAGAGAGAGGGGAAAATCCTCCCTCCTCTTTCCTTCCTCTTCCTCCCTCCCTCCTCCCACTCTTTCCTTCCCTCCCTCCCCTCCTAACTCCCAAGGGCTCACACATATCATATATTGCCATTCATCACACCCGCGCCAAGACCCGCTAATGATCAGCTCGGGCAGCATGGCGAGGCGGATAATACGACGCTGAAGAATGGCTGAACACCGCCAGGAAAACACAATGATAGAGGAGTGTTGCAGGAAAGTAATGATAGCAAACACAACGAGGCAGAAAGACTTACGAGATAAATACCGCCATTGTAAGTGTTTAAGGAGAGGAGGAAGGGAGAGAAAGACAGGTTGGAAACAAAGCATTTAAAGAGGAAAGGAATATTAGACGCACGTGCATTAAAGCAGTAATTAAGGAGAGATCATAAAAGAGGGTAAGTGTGGGATACAAGGTAAGAGAGTTGGTAGAGAGAACAAGGATGAACACCTTGATTCCTTAAATATTCCTTAAATAAGATAAAATAGTGATGAGTGATTGTAAATTAAATATGGGAAATAGTATGAGGGGTAATGAGGGCAAATTTAAAGAAAAAATCTATTAACATATGAGTAATGGTTTGAAACGGGAATAAAAACTTAGAAATACGAAGATGTTTCTCATAGAGCCAATATTTTCAAGGTCACTTTTCCCATTGTTTTCTAGGGCACTGTAAAACCCATATGTTTAAGATCACTGATATGCCGATATTTTCAAGGTCATTGTTTTGCCGATATTTTCAAGGTCATTGTTTTGCCGATATTTTCAAGGTCACTGTTTTGCCGATATTTTCAAAGTCACTGTTACGCTGATATTCTCAGTGTTCTCCATTCTCCGAGGCTGCGGG
>JACEEZ010002157.1:62500-65000 GCA_016584305.1 Chionoecetes opilio
CCAGGGGAGGAAAGGCTTAGTGTGTGACGGAAGGAGGAGGAGAGAAGGAGGGCACTGCGGGTGGTTGAAGGGAGGGTAATGGTGGATTGACAGGGTGTGAGGGAGAGGAGAGGAGAGGGATGAGGAGAGTGAAGGCCTGTCCACACTAGGGGTCATGCGGCTGGCGGTGAGGCTGGTGGATGTGTTGAAATACGACCTGCGCGTCCAGACTGTGCCTCACCGCCATGGCAGGGAGGCGACGCTCCGTCACAAGATTGATTGATGTTCATTTCAATTTTTGACCACCTAAATATTTTTGCAGTGAGACGTATCATATACCGTCAGAATCGGAAAAGTGTGTTGCTTCCGAGACAGTAAATAAACATGCAATGCAAGCAAAATTAAATGAATAACAAGGAGTTGAATAAAAAAAGGTGAGTGAGGAAAATATTTTTATGCACTATTTCGCTTTGGTATCATTATCTTATTCTTGCTATAGTATACTGTAATTTATTTATATTCATGACACGCAGTAATGTCTCGTGAAGATGATGGTATGATCAGTCTTCCTAAATATCATCTTATTCATCTGGTAGTTTGATAATACCATCACTGGGGCAGCACTGGGGAACTACAACACGTCCCTCGAATCGGGAAGGGTTGGATTCGCTCCGCACGACGCGCGCGGTGTTGAAAACCTCGATTTTCAACTCCACCAGCCTCACCGCCAGCCTCATGAGCCATAAGTCCGGACGGGCCTTTAGGGAGGATAAGAAGCGGCCACGCCAGGACGCCCCAACAATGAGGAAAAGAGAAGAGGTAGTGGTACTTTGATGAAATTTCTCTTCAAGATCACAGATAAACCTAAAATTATCATTGTGTTACTCCTTGCCCTGTTACGTGATGTTTACTTTGCTCAACTGCTTTACTCTCCTGTTTAATAGGGTGTTGAATGATTGGAATGGACTCAATCGTCAAGTAGTTAGTGCGGAGTCAATAGGGAGCTTTAAAAGGAGGCTAAATAATTTCATGGATGGGGATGAAAGGTAGATGTTGGTAGTGTTAAATAACAGGAACTACCACGTGTAGGTCTCGTGGCCTCTTGTAGCTTCCTTATTTTCTTATGTTTTTATGTCTCCCAGTACACTGTAGTTGGTTAGTGCGTTCCATTAATAAATCTTAGGACCAGAGAGAGAATGAATCATAAGAACTAACACTATTTCCTCCTCAGGCTAATAATTCCCCGCCGAGCTTGCCATTAGCGAACATAAACTGTGTGTGAGGAGACGGGCGGCACAAGCCCTTCATTTGCCTACCCTTGGAGCCTCCCAGCGACGAGGCAAGGCATCATAGAGCCTTGAGTGCCTGCCGATTCTATCCCTGCTTCTACACCTCAATCTTTGGACTGTTTCTTGGGTCTCTCAGGGTAGCAATAACACAAGACAGGATGGAGGATAGTAGAGGAGTGGACAGGGACAGAAATTTGGATAAAGTGACTTTTTGAGACAGATGTAAAGGTGGACATGGGGAGACAGATGGACAGGTGAATAAAGAGACAACTGTATCCATTACCACCCAAATCTACCGGAAAATTATACGATGAACAAATTTACCCATGATTCTCGACACGTACGTTAAAATTATATCATTAAATGTATCGAAGTGTATCAGAAGGTACTATTATTATTATTAATATATATTTTTTTAAATTACATTTGTGCCTATTGCGCCTGTAGGCAGTGACCTCCAGGGCTCAGATGGTATTCCCTGGATGTTCACTCGAGAAATATACACATATTCATAATAGAACGATGATATTCTCTCTCTCTCTCTCTCTCTCTCTCTCTCTCTCTCTCTCTCTCTCTCTCTCTCTCTCTCTCTCTCTCTCTCTCTCTCTCTCTCTCTCTCTCTCTCTCTCTCTCTCTCTCTCTCTCTCAAGGCCTTGGGATCAAAACCTGTACTCCGATATTAAAGTTAAGCGAACAAAAAATATACAAACTACGCAGAGCAAACTTTGGGCGCGCGATATAAACTTGGCACAATGAAAATTTTCGAATGAAAAGTTCAGAAGCCTTGAAGAAAATGCAAACATATAATAGCAGTCTATATAATATAATAAGTGAATTAGCATTATATTCAGAACATTGAGAATGACAACTGTATCCATTATCACCCAAATCTTCCTGAACATTATTCGAAGGACAAATTTACCCATGAATCTCAACACGTACGTTAAAATTACAGCATTTAATGTATCGAAGTGTTTCAGAAGGTACTATAAAAAAACCAGTATACAAATATTCATAATAGAACGAGGATTCTCTCTCTCTCTCTCTCTCTCTCTCTCTCTCTCTCTCTCTCTCTCTCTCTCTCTCTCTCTCTCTCTCTCTCTCTCTCTCTCTCTCTCTCTCTCTCTCTCTCTCTCTCTCTCTCTCTCTCTCTCTTTCTTTCTCTCTCTCGGCCTCAGGATCAAAACGCGCCACCAACCTCTTGTACTCAAATTAATTAAGTTGAGCAAAGA
>JACEEZ010002157.1:70000-77500 GCA_016584305.1 Chionoecetes opilio
GCGGCGCTTACCTACCCACGGCCAAGGAGAGGACAAAAAATAGCTGGAGAAAGAACAGGAACTGAGGTATGAAAAATAGACTCGTGAGGAAAAAATCCATTAAAGAAATAAGAGAACACTGAAATAAATATAATGCAACATAGACAGTCACTTGATATTTGTCATATTTTAAGTTATATTTTGCTTTGCACTGAAATTAATCGTATTCACCATTTACCTATAAAATGGAAAGCTATGAACTCAGCGCCCCACTAAAACACCCTAAAAAAACTGCAGACAAATAAAAAATCGCAACAATAACAAGTTCCATGGCAGATGATGAAGAAAAATTTACATGACACAATATTTTGCCTCCCTGAGATCAAGGTTCAATAGACACAGGAAACATGAACCTTTTGGTGCAACTTTTTCTCCCCCCCTTCCCCACCATGCTGCTGCTGCTGATGATGATGATGATGATGATGATGATGCTAAGTGACGGCTGAGGGAAGGAGGGAGGGAGGGAGCAGGGGAGGGAGAAGAGAGCTGGGTAAAGAAAACCGGACGATGCATTTGGAAAGGGAGGGTGGAATGAAGATAATGAAAATATAATCATGTATGCCATCAGGGAAAGAACAGTAGTTTCAGAGTAGGATGCGAACAAGGAGGAAGAGGAGGAAGATGACAGTAGTAGTAGTAGTAAAAATAGTTATAGTAGTAGTAGCAGTAATAGTTATAATAATATTAATAACAATAATTACATTAATAGTATTAATAATAATAATAATGATAATAATAATAATAATAACCAAGGATAAGGTACAGAATAGGCAGAGAAAAAAACAAAATATAAAAATATAAACAGAATAACAAATAACAATAAAAAAAACAGAAAAAGAACGAGAAAGAAAGCCTAGAAATTGGAGGTTTTTTGTTTCTTTCTCTTTTACTCTCTTCAGGGACTATGCAAGTCTCCTGAAGAGGAGTTCCCGGCCATGCAAACTAAGTCCTTGTTGTGGTCTTTTACGAGGCGCTGGTAATGCGCGTGTAATATTCTACAGCCTCGACGCTCCCAGAGACGATGATGATGATGATGATGATGATGATAAAGATGATGATGATGATAAAGATAATGATGATGATGATGATGATGATGATGGTGATAAAGATGATGATAAAGATAATGATAATGATGATGATAATGATAATGATACAGATGATAAAGATTATGATTAAGATGATGATAAGGATGACGATGAAATGATAATGATGATAACAACGACTATACCGATCAATCTATCAACAACCTACGCATTTCCATCTACTACCACTACCATTACTACTTCTACTACTACCAATGTGTTGACCACTATAAATCCCCTATAGCATACACTCTATATAAGAATTTGACCTCAAACTAAGAGTCATTACAGTAGTACTTCCCTCCCACTCCCTCCATCTCTCTAAATACATTCCCGGGTGTCAGACGTCGGCAGGCAATCCCGTGGCAGTGAACGAGGTCGTCATGAGCCGCCTATGCACCACCAACACGACTCATGAGGTGAACAAACACACACAGTTGGCCATGTGGCACTGAGACGCGCCACTCTCGGGGGAAGAGTGAACACACACAGGTGGCCACGTGGCACTGAGTAGCGCCACTCTCAGGGGAAGAGTGAACAAACACAGGTGGCCACGTGGCACTGAGTAGCGCCACTCTCAGGGGAAGAGTGAACACACACAGGTGGCCACGTGGCACTGAGTAGCGCCACTCTCAGGGGGAAGAGTGAACAAACACACACAGGTGAGACCGAGAAGGGTGACCGTTCTAATCCTTCAAACTACCGTCCTATAGCTTTGACTTCCTGCCTTTCTAAAGTTTTTTGAATCTATACTTAATAAGAAGATTCTTAAGCATCTATCTGCTCACAATCTTCTATCTGATCGTCAGTACGGTTTCCGTAAAGGGCGATCTACTGGCGATCTTCTAGCTTTCCTAACTGAATCTTGGTCATCCTCCTTTAGAGGTTTCGGTGAAACTTTTGCTGTTGCCCTTGACATATCAAAAGCTTTTGATAGAGTCTGGCACAAATCTTTCATTTCCAAACTACCCTCATTCGGTTTCTATCCTTCTCTCTGTACCTTCATCTTAAGTTTCCTTTCAAACCGTTCTATTGCAGCTACTGTAGACGGACATTGTTCTTCTCCTAAATCTATCAATAATGGTGTTCCCCAGGGTTCTGTCCTATCACCCACTATCTTTCTATTATTCATTAATGATCTTCTAAGTCTACCTCAAAGCCCTATCCACTCCTACGCTGATGATTCTACCCTGCATTTTTCAACGTCGTTTATTAGACGTCCAACAACAGGAACTAAGTGATTCACGGAGAGATGCCACCAAGCGCTTAACTTCTGATCTTTCTATAATTTCTGATTGGGGAAAAGCAAACCTTGTTCAATGCCTCAAAAACCCAATTTCTTCACCTATCTACTCGACAAAACCTACCAGATAACTATCCCCTCTTCTTCAATGACACTCAACTGTCTCCTTCTTCTACAATGAACATTCTAGGACTATACTTTACTAAAAATCTGAACTGGAAATATCACATCTCATCTCTTCCTAAAACAGCTTCTAAGAAGTTAGATGTCCTGTGGCGTCTGCGTCCTTTTTTTTCTCCCTCCCAATTGCTTGCTCTCTACAGGGGCCTTATCCGCCATGTATGGAGTATGTCTCACATGTTTGGGGAGGATCCACTCATACAGCTCTCCTAAACAGGGTTGAGTCAAAAGCTTTTCGTCTCATCAACTCCCATCCTCTGACTGACTGTCTTCAATCTTTAAATCACCGACGCAATGTTGCTTCTCCTGCTCTTTTCTACCGTTATTTTCATGCTCACTACTCTTCTGAACTTGCTAACTGCATGCCTCCCCCCCTCCCGCGGCCTCGCTGCACAAGACTTTCTACTTATTTTCATCCCTATTCTGTCCATCTTCCTAATGCAAGAGTTAATCAGTATCTTTACTATTTCATCCCTTTCACTGGTAAACTTTGGAACTCTCTTCCTGTTTCTATTTTTCCACTTTCCTATGACTTAAATCTTTTCAAAAGAAGAGTAACAAGACACCTCCCGAACTAAATTGGCTCACCCCTCCTTTTTATTTTCTTTTCTTACTGTCTTCTTTATAGGGACTGGCAACTAAACGGGCTTTGTGTTACCCAGTTTTGTTGTGCCCTTGGCCAGTCCTTTGTGATGAAAAAAAAAAAAAAAAAAAATGGCCACGTGGCTCTGAGTAGCGCAACTCTCAGGGGGAAGAGTGAACAAACACACACAGTGGCCACGTGGCACTGAGTAGCGCCACTCTCAGGGGGAAGAGTGCCACTGACTGACTGCCGTCAAATGTTCACTTACGGTATACTGTACTAATATATACCGCTAATAAATGTACTATACGGATATACACACGGATGCTCACGGTGTACCCTCTCAATTGGGCATCTTCACAACGCTGGATTACAGGCAGTGGATGCCGATCCTCCCATTGATAATACCGCACCCTCTCTTGAAGTCAGAGAGGCTGTAGCAAAGTTGAGGGTTGGAAAGGCAGCTGGTGTTTGTAATATCAGTGCGGAGCTACTCAAAGCTTGGGGTGAGGACATGATCCGCGGGTTGCATGCTGTCCTGACTGCCGTGTGGCAACCAGGTACCATTCCTCCTGACTGGAAAAGGGGGCTGGTCGTCTTTATCTGGAAAGGGAAAGGGGACCATCAGGACTGCAACAATTACCGCGGTATTACACTGCTCAGCGTGCCAGGCAAGATGCTTACCCATGTATTGCTGACACGGATCCGCAGTTATCTGCTGAAGCATCAGAGACTTCAGCAGTCTGGCTTCACGCCTGATAAGTCAACAACGGACCGTATCCTTGCGCTTCGAGTTTTGGTGGAACGCCGACGTGAGTTTCGACAGGGGATGCTTGCAGCCTATGTTGATCTCAAGAAGGCGTTTGACTCAAGTGCATCGTGAGTCACTCTGGAATCTTCTGCAACTTCACAGGATTCCTGCATGGACTATTGGTTTGATGACTGGCCTGTACTCTGGGACTGAGAGTGCTGTGAAGTGTGAGGGAGGTGTATCCAGATTTTTTCCTGTGAATACAGGAGTGAGGCAAGGGTACGTCTTTGCACCATCACTTCTCAACACTTGTATGGACTAGGTATTGGGCAAAGTTGTAGATAAAAGGGATTGTGGAACATCCCTCGGCAATATCAAGAACACTGATTTTGTTTTTGCCGATGATGCAGTAATATTTGCTGAGTCGCTGGAAGTTCTGGTGATGGCTCTCGAGGTGCTGCACGAGGAGGCAAAGCCTTCGGGACGTGAGTCCCCTGACTCAAGACCAAGGTCCAGGTGTTTGAAGGCTTACTAGAGTCGTATTTTGTGAGGGCAAATTTATGTAAAATTTTACTCTTTTAAACTCCGCCCCTGCTTACCATCACAAAATACGACTGTAGCGCTGCCAAAGCACTTTCTAGATGTTGCCGGGAGTAAAAGTGTCGTACACTTCATTACCTTTACAGAGGGTCAAGGAATATCGTTAAGGTGGACATTATTGAAGGCACAGCAAAGAGTAGTAGCGTGATTGTCAGTATTACACATCGATATCTAATTGTTTTGAGCTCTTATAATGGCCTAGCTTTGTTTTCAAACTTATAGATGGACTTGATATCAAACTGAAATGTTTAGGGCGCTATGAAAATGTTATGTGAAAATTTATTTGCTACACAGCCATTTCACGATGTGCGTCGAGGATGTTTAATGCTTTCATGGACCTGTGTGTACGTACCTACATCTACGTTTCCTTATATACCAATTATTCTTTGCTTAAAGCTCGATGAATGCTGGTTGTGATTCATCCTCCAGTGCATCTCGCCCTCTTATGTTAATAGTATTCGCGTATTAACGCAGTAATATGCCTCCTTCTTCACGATATGAGTGTTGTGGATAGCTGCTGCCACGATATCTGTGGCTGTGGAACGCCGCAGCTTCCTCCTATTCCTCGTGAATCTTGACTTAGGTAGGCTATACGTGGTTGTCTGGTTGAGGGTGGAGAGGCTCCATACCGTGTTGGAGCTGAATCAGACTGAGAGAATGTTCGTATTCATGCCCTACGATAGGGCTTCTAAAAGACTCTCTTTTGTGTAATATGACATACATACCAAATATATTACATTTCTATTGCAATTGTAATATCACTCATTAATATATTTAAGTATTTGATTATATTCTAGCAAACATACAACAATTTTGCCGCTATAGTGGCGAACATCAACGGAGATTCGGACGGTATGTATTCATGATGAGTGTGCGGACAAGATTTCAGATGTCGCTGCAGGATTTAATTATTCATGAGCTCCTACTTCCATATGTAGCTGTATACATGCTATCAAAGTATCATATCTACATCTAACTAAAAACAGTATTATTTGCATATGATCTTCATGTTATGAATAATGAATGAGATGAGAATTAATGGAAAACATAAACATTTACGGGGTCATGTCAGATAAGAATGTATGTTACGCCCGCTCTGATTCGCCAGGACCTTGAAGGCTCCGCCCACACCCAAAAGAGTAAAACTTTTACTTTCTGAAAGGCGAAAAGTGACTCATATCCAACAGTAGTGCACTCAAAAGAGTAAAAAAAAAGTGGGAGGAGCTACAAAGTGTATAATTTTACTCCTTCCTTGACCGCACAAAATACGCGCCTTCCGGCGATTACCCCCAATGATTGATTGATTGATTGATTGATACACCCACCCGTTCACCCACCCACCCACCCACCCACCCACCCACCCACCCACCCAGCCATCCAGCCACCCACCCCCACACCCACACCCACACTCACACCCACACCCACCCACACCCACGGTACGGTCATTGCACGGTAAATAATTTCGCCATCTGATCCTGAAGTTTCACGATAAGAAAATCAATAAAATGCATGTTTATCGCTTTAACAAATTCCCAATTAATCATCAAATGTACGAGATTCAACGTCAAATTAGATTTATCATCAAAGACGAAATCAAAATACGATATACACTGTCCACCACCACCACCACCACCATCACTTTTGATAATAGTGTAATAAGGATAATAGCAATGCTGCATAATAATGGTAAGTTAAAATAAGTTTATTATTATTATTATCAATCATAATAATGACAAAAACAATGATTATCAAAATAATGAAAAAAAATCATGATCAATAATCAATCATAATCAAATCATAATAAGTTAAAACGACAACGAGACTTTGTAGCGGCTTCCCTCCTACACACCACTAGGAGGGGAGTTTGTAACAGTCTCCTACAAACTACATTTCTCTCCTACACCAGCTCTACAAGAGAAAACGTGTGGTTTTAGCCCACACTATTATAACTTGTTTTTATTAATGTTCAGTATTCATATATACTTTTTCATAACTCTGTATTTTATGTTTGCTTTTGATACATGTATTTAACCAACAAATAACTTCAATCTCAACATACACCCTTTACTCAACGCGCACACCATTAGCGCGTTGAGCATAAACTAATGTAAGATTTATTGTTAAATCTGTTTTTCTATATATATGTTATTGTTTTTTCAATTAAAAATTAACCTTACCACTGGAGTCAGAGTTTCTCTCTCCAGTGTGACCAACTAGCTATCATCACTCCCATCGGCTATAATTGGTGACCCTCGGAGTGTAGCTATGGTCTATAGGTGGCTATAACATGTGCTATATAAGAGCACAATTCTCCCAGTGGAAGGACCTGCGTCTTAAGACACATTCGTCCTAACACTCCTAAGGCAAAAAGCTTAGCCTCCATTATGGGGTTCGCTTCGCTGAGCTATAGGTTGGGAGAACTACACTCATGTGTAGCTGCCACCTTAAAGGTTATCCCCTCCCACCCTGGCACCATCTGTGCCCCCCTCTGATGCTTTCTTGCGTCATCAGCCCGGCCTTATGCGCGTTCAGCGCGGCCCCTGCCCCGTCAGACGCCTTACTGCGTCTTCACCGCGCGGCCCCTGCCCCCTCAGACGCCTTACTGCGTCTTCACCGGCCTGATGCGCACTCTGCGCGGCTTCTACGCCCTCTGACGCCTTACTGCGTCCTCAGCGGGCTCATGCGCATTCTACGCGGCCTCTGCAACCTCTGATGCCTTCCTGCGTCCTCAGCACGGCCTCACGCGCATTCAGCGCGGCCCCTGCTCCCTCAGCGTGGTTTCCCGCGTCTTCAGTCAAAACCCTACCCCTCTGCCCAGCGGTGTTAGAGTAACTTACTCCACTGTCGCTACTCACCGCCCTGTGGATTACTCACCGCCCTCTGGATTACTCACCGCCCTGTGGATTACTCATCGCCCTGTGGATTACTCACCGCCCTGTGGATTACTCACCACCCTGTGGATTACTCACCGCCCTGTGGATTACTCACCGCCCTGTGGATTACTCATCGCCCTGTGGATTAC